>PVIJ01018052.1:0-27467 GCA_004024925.1 Scalopus aquaticus | reverse complement strand
GGGTGGGGGGGAGTTCTTGGTGGAAAGGTGCAAATTAGTGGAGCTCAGATGCCCTCGGAGTGCTTGGGTCCTCACCCTGGTAAGCTGGGGCTGCTCTCAGCCCTGAGCTAGCCAGGATCATAGTGGTGAAACTGTGAGAATCTCAGGCAGCGTCACCAACAATGGGAATGTCAGAGTGGGGGCAAAAGGGCCTTGCTGCTAGGGTTCAGTCCTGGACACCTCATTCTACTTTACACACAGATTTTCTCAACAACTGGGCTCTGGCTGTGAGGTGCTCGCATTTGCTTTGAAAAGTTCAGTCACCAGGTTTGATAAGTGTTTCTACTTACCTTTCCCCTAAACATTGACATTCTGTTTAAATGGGAAGCTGGAGGGATCCCTGGGTTCTTCCCTGCAGCTGGGACAGAGGATCTAATGATGATGTAGGGTGGAAGCTTTCTGGGTGGAGGGGGGTTACCATGAGCAGTGGCAGGGGCTGGAGGTGCCCTTGGTTAATTTCAGGAAGGCCTATTTGAAGTCTTTCTGGGTCCCCAGGGTGAGGCCATTGTTGCCTAGGAAAGCGATAGGACTGGATCAGGGGGCCCGCCCCCTCCACCCTGCCCTGCTGTCCTCCAGCCCAAATTACTGCTGCACACTGACAGGGCCTTCTAGGGCCAATGTACCAGCCTCTGTGGCCTGAGCCAAAGGTCTGACATTAATAAGAATTTTAGGCTGTGTGGGCAAAAATAGGTAGCCCTGGTGAATTAGTGGACAAGGAATTTTTGCTAAGTGAGATCTCAGTGGTTTCAATTCTTCTTCTTCTGCCCTTCCCTTCACCTAGCCGGAGCTTGGTTGAATTAGTCAGGGTTCTCCCAAGAAACAGAACCAACGAGATGCACATTTGTATAGGTAGGTATGTATCTAACTATCTATCAATATGAGGAAATTTATTATAGGAATTCCCTCCCTTGTGCAGTCATAGAGTCCTGCCATCTGCCAGCTGGGGAAGCTCTACTGTGATCTATTTCTGTACCAGTCTGAAGAGTCAAGAACCAGGAGCTGTGATAACCAAGGGCAGGGAAAGGTGGATAGCCTAGCTCCTGAAGAGAACTCTCCCATTCTCTGCTATTTGTTCTCCTTGTGCCTGCAGTGGTTCTGGGAGATACAGCCCACATGGGCGGGCTGAGTCTACTGATTCAAATGTAACTAATCCTTTCCAGAAACACTCTCACAGACACACCCAAAAATAATGCTTACCCTACTCTCTGGGTATCCTTAGCCCAGTCAAGTTGATTTGGAAAATTAACTACCACTTTGCTGTCAACTCCTTAAAGAACACTCCCCCTCACTTCTATTAAAATATAATTGACATGCAGCACTGTATAAGGCATACAACACAATTTGACTTATAGCCATCTTGAAATGATTACCATAGTAACTTAACATATATTATCTGGATACAAAAGAAAAAAGAAATTTCTCCTTGTCATGACAACTTTTAGGATTTACACTCTATACCATACAGCAGTGTTAACTATTGTCATTATGTTGTACATTATATCCTTGATGCTTATTTATCTTATAACTGGAAGCTTGTACTTTTTTTTTTGACCACCACCTTTCAATTTCCTCTACCCACAAGTCTGATTTCTTTCTATGAATTTTTGGTGTTTTTTTATGCTGCTATGGGGTTTTTAGATTTCACATACAAGTGAGATCATACAGCATTTGTCTTTGTCTTATTTTACTTAGCTTAATGTCCTCAAGGTGAACCATATTGCTATAAATGGTGGGATTTCCTCCTTTTTATGGCTGAATACTATTCCATTGTGTATATATACCATCCACATATGGACATTTAGGTCATTTCCATGTCTTGACTATTGTAATAGTGCTGCATTAGTGCTGATATCTCTCCAGCATCGTGCTTTCATTTCCTTTAGATAGATTACCTTAAGTGGAACTGCTGGATCATATGGTAGTTTTATTTCAAATTTTTGAGGAAACTTCATATTATTTTCCATAGTAGCAGTATTAGTTTACAGTTCATCCAACCCTTCACACGGGTTCCCTCTTCTCCACATGCACTCCAGCATTTGTTGTCTTTTTATGACAACAGTGCTACAAACCTAAGGTAACATGTCATTTATAGTCTTGATTTGTATTTACCTAATGATGTTGATTATCTTTTTATATACCCTTGGTCATTTGTAGTTCTTCTTTGTAGGAATGTCATCTTCCTATTTAAATGTCTATTTTAATTTGCCCATTTAAAAATTTGATTTATTATTATTATTTTTGCTATTGAGTTATATGTGTTCTTGATATATTTTGAATATGACCTTCTTATCAGCTATATGGTTTGCAAATATTTTTCCCTTTCTGTACTTTGTCTCTTTCTTTTGTTGATCATTTCTTTTGCTGTGCCTTTCAGTTTCCTGCAGCTTCACTTGCTTACTTTTGATTTTGTTGCTGGTGTTTTAGATGTTATATAGATATAAAAAAATCATTGCCAAGTTCACATCAAAGAACTTTTCCCCAATGTTTTCCTCTAGGAGTTTTATGGTTTTACATCTTATATTTAAGTTTTTGATCCATTAGGAAGGTTTTTTTTGACCTCTCAGACCTCAGGTGTGACTGTTTTCTGCTTTGAAGTCATCTGTGCTGTTCTCCATCATGGAGCTCATCACACATGGGCGAATGTGAGTTATAGATACGTCCAGGTGTCATACTGTCACCTCCTCTCCTGGGCCCTGTCCTGGTCACCCTTAGTGCTGTTGCTGCATACCCCAAAGTATGACACCAAGTGGGAGGGAGGGGGACATTTGCACATTGCTCTCTTTCCTCTGGGCTAGCCACTCAGTCATCATCCAGTTTCTCAGTTATTTATCGAGCCTCAACTATGTGTCAGACACTGGGCTACGTCCTGAGTACGTAGCAGCCAAAACTTTCATGAAACGTCCAGTCAAATCATGGAGGCAGACTTCAAACAAATTAAACAGCAAATAAATATACAGAATTGAAGTTGAAGTTAAGTATTACCAAGGAAAAGTAAATGGTCCTGTGAATGAGAATAATTAAAGGAGGAAATAATTTAATTTTCAAACTTATAACAAGTATGTGGAGAAATTAGAAGCCTCACACTCTTGGTATGGATATAAAATCATATAGCCACTTAGAAAACAATTTGGCAGTTCTAAGAGTTAAACATAGAGTTACCATATGACCTAGAAATTTACCTCTGAGGTACATACCCAAACACAGTTGAAAACATATGCCCACACAAGAACTTTTAGGGCATTATTCACAATAGCCAAAGGAGGGGGGGAGTGGAAATGATCTAAATAACCATCAACTGACTAAGATAAATGTAAATAAATAAATGCAGTATGTCCATACGATGGAAACATTCAGTCATAGAAAGGATGATGTTCTGATGCATGTGACGGCGTGAATGAACCTTGAACACATTTTAGGAAATGAAAGTGGTCAGACACCAGAGTCCACACATAATTCCATAGCATAGTATGATTTCCTTTATGCAAAATGTCTAGAAAAAGGTAAATCCAGAGAGACAGAAAACACATTAATAGTTGCCCGGAGCTGAGGTGAGTTGGGGAATGAGCAGAAACTGCTAATGTATGAAATTTATTTGGGGGAGGATGAAAGAGTTCTGGAATGGGACGGTGTTGATGGTTGTTTAATTTTATGACAATATTAGGAGCACTGAATTGTACATTTTATAATGGTGATTTTTATGTTTGAATCTTATCTCAATAAAAATACTAATGAGATGTGCACCCACAAACCCACCACTCACCTTGAGAAACAGACTTATCGGTGGTGGTCAGGCACCAAAACAGGAGGCCCTAGCCCTCAGGACCAGAAGCGCCGTGAGGGAACTCGAGGCCAGTCCCGCTCCCATGCTCGACCAATGAGCGGGCCGCCTGGAGGCGCCATGGCGACCCTTGGTGGATGCAGCGTGTTCCGTCCTGTTCTGGGGGCCCACTTTCAGGGTGGTAAAGGCAACTGGCTTCCAGGTGAGAAGTGGGTGGCCAGACACGATGTCACAGGAGGGCTAAGGCTAAAAGCATTGGCTATGAGGAGGAGGTGAAAGACCCAGGTCAGCATGGAGGCGGCGCTCTTCAACTGCCACGACGGCGATAGCCACAAACCTGACCCGGTTTTTGGACTTTAAACTGCCCTGTCCACACAGGTTCCAAGGGGCACGCAGAACAGCCTCTGCGATATGCATAGACCACTTTCTCTAGAAAGCGGAGGAAGCTTCCAGAAGTCTTTGGATGGAATATTGGACACATGGAGAGTAAAAGCCCCAGGTAACAGAGACTCACACCAGAATGGAGGCTGCATCTAGATTACAGGCATTCCCATCTAGTGTGAGGGGGAACTAGCAAGAACAAACATGTAATGGGTTGGTTCTGTCATCTATTATGGGTCAGGTAGTGGTCTAGAGATGTGCAGCTGAAAACAGTGGGGAAGACCAGTTAGAAGGCCAACGTGTAACTCCTACAAGGGCAGTGTGGTGAAATGTTGCAGGAGGCAGTCCTGGGCTGAGTACCCAAACTCAGCCACTTCCTTGCTGTGTGACAGTGATCAAGTCATTTAACTTACCCAAATCTCAGTTTTTTCAGTGTAAACAGGTAAAAAGTGCAACCCTCTCACTGGCTATCTTGACAAGGATTGGGTGTCACCATTGGTGAGGGCTCTGGGCCTATTCTGGCGCATGGAAACCCAGCACAGGTGATCATTGGCCCCCAGAGGCTCCACAGAGGTGCAGTTGATGAGCACAGAGTGTGACTTGACCCAGTCAATATGAAAAGAACTGATGGTGAGGGCAGGGCTTGGGGAGGTGCATCGAGTGCTCTAGGGGTTCTAGGCAATGAGAGTGTGATTTCAGTCCCCAGGTCTGCTTGCGGTTCCAGAGAAGATGGGCTCAGGCAACCTTGGGAGCAGAGCACAGCCACCTTGTGATCCAGTCAGGCCCTCTTGCCCTGACCCCAGAGTGCTGGACACCTGGTAGCTGGCTTTGCTTCTCCACCCTGACTGGCCTTTAGAGACATTCTTCACTGCTTGGGCTGCCTGGCACCTAAGGTTCTTTCTTTACATGAGTAGTCAGTGCTGGGCTTATGCAAATTTTCCTTGTGGAGTTAGTGCATCTGTCAGCTGGGACTCAATCAGAAAAGCAAAACCAACTGCTATTTGCTAGACCATAGGTGGCTGTGGAGCTGTAGCGCAGTCTCTGAAATACCCTTGGCTGACATGGGAGTTTGACAGGCTTAGGGAAGACAGTGGGGAGGGCAAACCAGGAAGCCCACTGGGCCATACTGAGCCTGTGGCTTCCCCCGACTCCAGCTTTGATGATGCGGATCCCTTACCCCAGAAGCTGGGGCCTTAGTCACAGAGCAAAGTCCATACCTGGGCTGGGGAAGGGCTCAGGGAAGGGGAGTACCCAGGTCCAGTCGACAAATCAGCAGCAACACGAGTGAGCTATAAAGTCCCTGCCTGCGCGCCCCTCCTCAGTGTAGACACCAAATGGTCGCTGCCATGTTTCTACCCTCCACGTCTCCTACAGAGTACCTCTTGTGGCCCACACTGACCAGAAGCATATCAGGGAACGGAATTTCGGGAAACACAGATTGGCCGAGCCATGGCGAGCCACCACTGGACGTGTGAGGGGTCCTTCAGGTATGCAGTGATACACCTGCCGGGGAGATGGTGCCTGCCCCTGTCGGGTCCATGAAGCTAATAGGTCATGCAGCTTTTAGCCAACAGTTGATCATCCACACAGAAAATCAAAAAGGAATCATTAGACTTGAATCAAGCTTTAGACCAAATGAGCCTCACAGACGCACGTGGCACTTTCCATCCAGTGGCAGCAGAATACACATTCTCCTCAAGCACATGCAGAAGATATTCCAGAGAGATTATAGGACAGGTCACAAAGTAAGTTTTAGGAAATTTAAGATTAAATCACATCACATCAAGAACCGTTTTTTGAACACAGTGGAATGAAACTAGAAACCACTAATAGGAGGAAAGTCAGAAAATATGTGGGAAAAAAACAAAACACACTTGAACAACCAATAGGTCAAAGAAGAAATCAAAAGGGAAATAAAAAGAATATTTCATGAAACAAAGGGAGATGAAAACACAACATAACAATACCTATGGGAGGCTGCAAAAGTAGTTCTAAGAGGGAAGTGTATGAACACTGTGGATTAATGTGGATTAAGGAAAAAACACAGATAACCTAGTGATATCACTCAAAAATCAAGGTAAAGAACCAAGTCCAAAGTTAACAGAAGGAAGTCATCAAACAGCAGAGGGTATGTAAATGGGCTAGCGACCAGAAAATCAGCAGAAAGGATCAATAAAACTAAGAGTCGTTTCTCTCAGCTCTCCGAGGCCACAGCTTCCAGCTTACCAACAGCAGTACTTGCCTGGAACACCTGGGTTTGCAACGTACCTTTTAGCTCACTTCTGCCCTGTTGCATCTTGTGTATCAATTCTTCCTTCCCTGATCTCTTCCTTCTACACCTTTTCCTTTATATAATTGCTGCTTCAGTTTCTCTTTGCTCCCAGTATGCCTTGTGGAGTATGCCTTCTGCAGGGCCCTTGAAATTCCACCTTATACTAATGAATACTCTTGGTAACAGGGGGATTGGGATTTTCTTGGGGCTTCATACAACCCCCTAGTGGATGCCTGGATTGAGTGCCCCTGCTGTAGGGACCCTGTGTGAGTGCTCATGGCTGTGTAGCAGAACAGCACAGAAAGTAATGCTCCTGGCAGCAAGCCCACAAGAAAGGGGTTCCACAACTGGGTGCATGTCCAGTCCATGTCCCTTAGAGTAGATGCTTATTGGGTGCCAGGTTTGGACTGGGCACCTTTGATGTCTCCCCATGGCCACTGGACCACTTTTTGGCCCAACTGGGCAATCACATGTCCTTCTGCTTTGCACACTTCCAGGACAATCTCATATGAGTCTTCAAAATCCTCAAGTACCTGATCGGCTAAGCCTGGACCTGGGCAATCTCCTTCTTAGCTGGGAACGTGCCTGCATCAGGCAATTGAGCTCTTTTGCCAAGATCTTGAAGAAGTTATTTACCTGGACAGTCTCACTGAGCAGCATGTTGTAGTGTCCTGTCCTCTGCTCCAAGGCTCACGCCCCAAGCCAGCCACTTTAAGAGACTGGTTTGGCAGTATAGTAGAGCCTAGTTCCGCTGTACCCACTGCACCTGGTGTGGGTAGGGTCTGACAGTTGCTCTGGCTCCACTGAGCCTAGCAGTGAGTGCCCAGCTGAGCTGGATCCAGCAGCTGAGTGGTGCCCTGTCTGGAACATCCTCCTTGCCCAGTGGCACAACATGATGAGAGCACAGAGAAGTTGGAGCTTTAACCCCTTATTGAACAAGGGATATTGGGGGCAAAGGGTGGAGCATAAAGATTCTGAAAGCCTTAAAAATCAGGGTAGTAGATGAAATTGGGCACTGTCCAGTCATGACCTTCAGTCTTCTGACTTCCAACTTGTTGCTTCTGATCACTGATCGCTGCCCCTGCCTCCAGCTTTCCTCCAGTCTGGGCTGCTGCTTTGGTGTCTGCCTATACCTCCTGGCACTGCATCTAGATCTGTCTCTGATCACCACTGCTGCGGTGATACCTCAGATAGGTTCTTAGAGACTCTGGCATTTAACATGTGTACTCCCCTCAGGCCTGTCCCAGCTCTGGGCACCCCTGATGTTTCTAGTTTTAACTCTCCATCCAGAAATGCTTGGTTTGAGCTACAACTACCCAAGGAGTGTACCCTGGGCCTGAAGAACCCTCTGCCTTATCCAATTCTGTATATTGTAAAGATCTCAGTCTTCTGGGGTCAACCTTCTCCCAGTCAGGGAAGGTGGTTCCCAAACTTTTCGCTGTTCTTTCAGAAATTGCTAACACCCCTGTCTTGTAACCAGATCCAACTTCCTGTGTTCTGAAATCAAATCCAGTTTTCTCAGGGGGTCCAGAAACACAAAAGACAGATTTGGAAATTTCTGAGACAGAGGGAGAACATAGGCATCCTTAAGTACTTCAAGGGGATGGTAGACACTCTGAAGACCCCAAGAAGCCACCATTTTCCCCTGATCTCCATCCCTGCAGCCCTGGATTCTGAACATGACCTAGACTTGGGAAAAAGGGAAAATTTCTTAGAAATACATAACATTCTAGAACTGAATACAGAAGAAAAAGCAAACCTAAACAGACCCATTATGGATAATGAAATTAAATTGAAAGAGTAATCAAGGCCTCCCCCAAACCAAAAGCCCAGGGGCCTCCTTGGTGGCATAGGGGTTAAGTCTCAGCACTGTCAAGCTATCACCAGACACTGTGGCCTGAGTTTGATCTCTGCCCACGTTGCTGACACACATGGTGCAGCAGATTTCCACTGTTTTGTCTGCTGCTCCCCTCAGCAGTGTATTTCAGTAGCTCTGCCTGCTCTGCTGCCCACTCTGTCTCTGCTGAATCCTCTCACCACCCCATACCTCTGGCCGACACCCCAGTTCTTATATGCATAAATAAGTAAATCTTTAAAAAAAAGGTTGAAGAGGGAAAACTTATAGACACATTCTATGAAGTCAACATTACCCTGATTCCAAAACCAAAAGACATAGTGACATCTCTAATAACAAAGATGCAAAAATCCTCAACAAAATCTTGGCAAATAGAATCCAGCAATATACTAAGAGAGTCATACAGCATGATCACATGGGATTTATTCTAGGGGTGCAAGGATGGTTTAACACATGCAAATCAGTAAGTGTGTTATACCACACCAACCAAAGGAAGGACAAAAAATCATGGTCATCTAAATAATGCAGAAAAAACATTTGTCAAGATTCAACATCGTTTTATGATGAAAATCCTCAGACAATGGGCATAGAAAGAACATACCTCAAAATAATAAAGGCCATATATGCTAAATCTACATCTGTCCTCAGACTCAATGGCGAAAAACTGAAATCTCTTCCTTTAGATCAGGAACAAGAAAAGGATGTCCACTCTATTCAATATAGTGCTGGAAATCCTAGCATGAACAATTAGACAGGTGAAGAATATAAATAGTATCCAAATTGGAAAGGAAGAGGTAAATTATTTCTATTTGTGGACGACATGATAATATATATATAAAATCCAAAAGACTGTAGTAGTAATTTATTAGATATAATAAACTAATAGTATAAATGGGAAGGCTACAAAATGAATATACAAAGTATATCGTGTTTCTGTATGAAGATAATGAACAAGGATTTTCTAGTAGAAAAAGAATTAAGGGGGACAATTCTGTTACAATTGTGTCAAAAAGAATAAAATATTTTGGAATAAATTTTACCAAAGTGAAAGGCTTTTATACTGAAAACAATAGCAAGTCGTTGAACAAAGTAGAAGAAATAAGGAGATGGAAATGTGTTCTGTGTTCATGGATGGGAAGAATTAACATTGTTAAAGTATCTGTATTACCTTTAAGTGACATAAGATTGAATGTGATCTCTGTCAAAATTCGTAATGGTATTCTTCACAATAATAGAACAAAGAGTCATGCAATTTATTTCATGAACAACATAAATTGGCATAAACACAATGGAACAGAATTGAGAGATGAAATCAATTTATAAACTTGTACAACTAGTTTACAACTAGAGCCAAAAACTTACATGAAGCAAGGAAACTTTCTTCAATAAATGGTACTGGGAAGACTTGATAGCCACATGAAAAGGAATGAACTAGGTTACTATCGAACACCATTCACAAAAATTAATTTAAAGTGAATCAAAGACTATGATGTAATACCTGAAACCATAAAATACAGAAAAACACAGACAACACTCTCCTTGACATAAACCTTAGACATGCTTTTGGGAACTCCATTCCTGTGATAAGTGAAACAAAAGCAAAAATAGACAAATGGGACTACATCAAACTAGGTAGATTTTTGCACAGCAAAAGAAATTCACATTAACATGAAAAGACATACTTCTGAACTAGAGAAGATATTCGCACATGATAACATCCAGCAACAGGTTAATTAAATCCAAAGCTAGTCATGTCCAAAATATACAAAAAACAAAAAACAAAAACAAAATATACAAAGAGCTCATACAATTCAATAACAAAACAAGCAACTCAAATAATGCACAAAGAATCTGAATAGACACCTCCCTAAGAAGACATACATGTGGCCAGTATATGCATGAAAAGTTATTCACTATCTCATTACTAGAGAAATGAGATCAAAATCAAAATGAGCTATCTGTCACTTCGTACCTATCAAAAAACAAGAAGCAAGTGTGGGAGAGGATGTGGAGAGAAGGGAATGAACCCTTACACAGTCTAGGTGAGAATATATATTAGTGCAGCCATTGTGTAAAACAGTGTGGTGATGTCTCAAAAAGTTAATAGAAATTCCATTTGATCCAGTGATCCCATTTCTGAGTACTTACCTGAAAATTACAAAACACTAATTTTAAGAGATATATGTGCCCCCAGGTTTACTGCAGCATTATTTACAATGGCCAAGAATTAGAAACAACTTAAATGTCCCTCAATGGATGAATTAATGAAGATGTGCTATATACACGCAGTGAAGTGCTATTCAGCTATATAAGAAAGATGAAGTTTTGCTATTTGCAACAACATGGAATTCTTCCATTATACTTAGTGAAATAAACCAAACAGGAAAAATCAACACTCATAGGTTGTATATAGAGAAAACAAACAGATGAACTAAATAAAACAAAAATAAACTTTTGGACTATGAGGCCAATTAGTGTTTACTAGAAGGTAAGGGGCTGGATAGATAGAGAAATGGACAATTGTATGATGAGGGATGGAATTGGACTTTTAGAGGTGAACTTAATATGTACACATGCTTATTTCAATGATGACCTGAAGCTAATGTTACAATGCAGTATTAATTCAATTAAAACAATTAAAGTGAGGATAAAGAAAGGTTCTGTTTTTCCTATGTCCTGGCAGGCAGCAAAATTTCCTCATAGGGAACCAATCCCTGGGGCCCATGGCCCCCGCCTGGGTCTCTGGTTTGGTCATTCAGAATAGCTGTGACTATGTTCTCCCATCAGACTGCAGCTATGTCCATGGAGTGTTTTATGCTTTCCCCAAATACTTTAGAACTGTGGACCACCCCCACTTGGTGAGCCAGGGAAGGCCAGTGGACCTGAGTGGAAGGGCCACCTCAGTTCTGAGAGGGAAGCCATTTCTGCTCACCCTTCCCCTGTCTGTATTTCTGTCCTCTCCTGGGACTTGAGGACACCCCTGGCAAAACCTACCACTGCCTCTCCACTAACCGTCTTTTCTCACGTGTCATCTGGATTCTTCTCTCAGGCTTAGGAGCATCTGGGGCCCCTCCCTTCAGCCATACCACAGTTCCTGGTGTTGTCAGAGCTTTTCAAGATCTCTTTCTCCCGAAGTCTCCTGCATTGTTTAGCCATCCATGAAAACACTTCTTCCTTCCCTTCTCACTTTCCTCCTCTCACTGTTAAAGATACCACCCCAGGGAAGCCTTCCTGGATCCCCAAATGTGCAAGTGGGTGCCTGAAGGTAGTTTCCCTCAGATTTGGTGCTTCCTTCCTTGGCTGCCATTTATGGCCTATGTCTCACTTTGGTCTCTTGCACTCACAAGAATGCAATCATACCCCTTACCCCCCACTTCCAGACCTGGGTCCAGTTTAGAGGGAGAGAACCAGCGGATCCTGAGGAGATAAGAGGTTTCATTTTAGTGGCTGGGCCTTAGCCCTTGCTGGGATTTCAGTGAGTGGGGGAGTGGGGAATGAGGGCATGAATTTGGACACACAGCATGAGCACATGTGGGATGACAAACACAAACCCAGTGGAATCTGGGTCGGGGCATACAAACTTGGCTAAAACATCATCTCTTGAGCTCAGATGGGTTAACTGAGCCACAGGGGTTGGGGATCGCAGAACCTTAGTGTCAGAGCCAGGATTTGAGTCCAGGTTCTGGGCTGCCCACCCACATTCTAGTCTCTGGACAGGACCCAGGAGCTCACCTGCTGACCAGGGTCCTGGACCTGGCAGCGGCCTCCAACTTGCTGGAGAGGTCCCGTTAGTCTCAGGAGAGGCCTGGGCCAAGGTTGAGCGACCAGGAGAATGAGTGAGGGGGCACAGGTTTGAGGGAAGGGGCTCAGCTGTGTCTGAAGGCATGGGTGTTCCATTTAGCCTGGCGGCCGAGAAGCAAAGGGAGATGGAGCAGGAGACACAGGCCATCCCCCGGGCAGAGCCAGGGGAACCTCATTGGGAGCATCACAGTGATGCACTGGGGAGTGACTGTCCTCAGAGAGGACCTCCTAACCAGGACGTGGGTAAAGCATCTGTTTACGTGACTTGAGCTTGTTTTCTGGTGTTCTGCTCATCTCTGCTCCTGCTTCATGACCAGACACAGGGACCCCTCTCGGAGTCCAGCCCACCTTCGTCCTCATCTCCAGTGTTGGAATTAGATCAGGCTGCCAGGCTGCAGGGAGAGGAGCAATTCTGGTGGGCCGGCGGGCAGGGTGAGGAGATGGAATAGTCCTGGCAGGTGCGTCTGTCTGGCGCCCAGCAGGCAACATATGGTTGAGTCTGGCCTCAGAACTGGAAGAGGGCATTTTAATGAGGGGCATTTACAAAGCACAGACATGGACATGGGGCAACTGTAAGAGAAAGAGAGCTCTCGCCCGGGCCTCTGGAGTGCAGAGCTGTCACCACCCTGGGGCAGGGTTGGTCAGGGGAGGGAGAGTTACCCAGAGCTGAAAGAGCTTTCTGATAGCAACGGTGAGGACAGCCTGCCCTGTCCCTGCAGAGAGATAAAGATTGCCTTTCCACACTGGCTCCTGCGGCTGAGCCTAACCAGAAGCCCAGGGCAAGGGGGCCATGTTGGGAGGCTGGGCAGGCCAGGTCTCAGGCTGGCCAAGGATGGGGAGTGGGCCTGCAGAGGAGCAGTGGCTGCTGAAGCCAGAGGGCACTTGGTGAATCTACTAGGAATCCTGAAGCTTTGCTGTGCCGTATCCTGGGCCCTGGGCCCTTTGCGTCTGTTCACACTGAGGGGCTGACCCGAGGTCCTCCCGAGGCCTGGTGTGTCTAGTCACACTGGGAGGAGGGGGCTGATGGCATGCCCTCCTGAATCTGGCTCTCCGTCCCACCCGTTCTGCATGCCAGTCCCTAGGAAGCCAGAGTTGAGACCCTAAGGTCTGGCTACCCCCAGGGAAGACTCAGTTTTTTCTTCTTGGGAGCCCTAGATTCCAACAAGGCTCTCCTTTCCCAGTACCTCTTCTGCCTTCTTCTTCTTCTTCTTCTTCATCTCAATCCTCCACAGAAGGAATCTGCACCAGGAAACAGGGTGGAGGCAGGTCAGTCAGGGAGTGGTTGTATCCTCCTCAGGGTGCTGGGACCTGGAGAAGTCACTCACCCACCTCCAGCTATGGTGGCCAGGAACAGAGTAATACTGAAGATGAGAGCCATGGTGATGTCCCACTTGCGCTTGGCTGGAGTGCAAAAGGGGGAGTCAGGTGTTAGGGCGGCAGTCAGGGCCATTGTGACTTAGAGAGAAGGCCACATTCTTCCTTTATATTTGTCCACTCAGTCACTGGTTTACAAGCACTAACTGAGCACCTACTGTGTGCCCAACATACATCTAGAGCTGAGTGAGACATGGCCCCTGCTCTCCAGGAGGAAGACAAGTAGGAAAGGGGGGCAGGACAGGGAAGAGGGGGTTCATGGACCTGGGGTTGTTGGGTGGGAACTGGTCAGGGAAAGCTTTCTAGGAAATAAGACTTCTGAGCAGACTTTGCAAGTCAACAGGAATTCAGTTCAGATTATCAAGGTCAAAACTGTCCCAGGCAGAGGACACAGAATGTCCAAAGACAGAAACGTGAAGTTGTCCATATGCCCAACAGCTAACAGCTCAGTGTGCAGGGGAGTCAGGGGTGGTGGGAGCTGCGCAGGGCCTCCTGAGGAAGGATTTTATCTGGGGGCAGTTGGGAGCCTCTGAATATTATAAATAGGGTGTCTCAAGGGTTGATTTGCTTCTTGTGAAATAGTAACTGAGTAAGGTGGGGCTAGGAGGGATAAAGAGGCCGGGTAGGGGAAGCTGCCATAATCCAGGAAAGAGAGGAGGAAGCTTAAAGAAGAATGGAGGGTGCACATATGGCGACACATTTAAGGATTATTTGGCATGACTTGGTAATGACCTATACTGAGCAAGGGGAAGGGAGAATCCTGCGCAGGAGATGAGAACTTGAGTGATGCCATTTGTGGGGACTGGCCTTGGGGGGAGAACAGATCTGGTGGGCTGGAGATGAGTTTGGACGGGTCTCCAGGTGCACTGGCTTTGTAGACCAAAGGGCCTCCAGGGAAGATGTCCTAGAGGCAGGGCTTTGAATTGGACATGTGGAAATCAAGAAATTCCAGAGGGTGCCACCCTTACCAGGGAGAATGGGTGCAAGGGGAGCTCAGGGCAGGACAGAGCAGGCATACATCCAGACAGTGGCTTCAAAGGCAGCTTGGAAGAGTAGGGGAGGACAAAGGCCAGACTGGTTACTGGCCACTGACCTGGGCAGAGAGTGGGGTCCTGGCAGGTGAGGTGGTGTCTCTTGCAGCTGACACAGTTCATGACCTCCATGTTCCAAAAGTCTGTGAGGGGGGTGGGAGTCTTAGTGGGGGCTCATGGGCTCCTTGCTCCTCATCCAGGCCCAGTTCCCAAAGATACTCACCACAGGAATTGTTGCAGGCTGCTTGGGAGAGTAAGACGGTGGAGAAATTGAAGTGCTGGTGAGGCAGACAAAGCTAGGAAGGGTCGGGTGAGCAGGAAATGGAGCTGAGGGCAGGTGGGCAACATGGGGTGGATCAGGGGAGGGGGCCTGCAGATTAGATTCTGCTCTCCTTGGGTCTGGAGGGAGGTGACGGCCTGGGGGCAGGGGGTCGGGCAGAGGCAGCTCCACCTCTCACCCTTCTCCTTTAGCTCATCGAATCTCTGGTTCAGTTTCTCAGTAAACAGTTGCTTCTGAATTTGAATCTCATCCATAAGTAGTTGCCTATCTGAGTGGAGTGGGAGGCAAAGGATACCAGTGGCAGTTGCGTTTCATCGGTGGAATTGATTTACTAACTTTTCAAGGCTGGGGGTTCCAACTGATCTTTTTCAAAGTGCAGTGTGTCCACAGAGCCCACAGGGATGCTGCTGTCTCCACCCTTCACCCCAGCTCCCATGGGGCCGGGCTTTGTGCCCCCAAGCCCTGGGCCCCAGGGACCCTTCCTCACCATCTCGCAACTTCTTAATGGCTTCATCTATATGAATGAATAATCTGGCTGCTTCTTCCTCCAACTGATCCTGACCTGAAATAAGATGTGGGACAGAGGGGAGTCAGGCTAGAAAGATCCCAGGCAGGGTGAAGGGGCCAGCCCTGAGGTCTGATGTCCTGGCTGCACCTCACCAAGATACCAGGGTTGGGGGGAGCCACGTGTGTTCAGGAACATGTTGTGGAGGCTTTGGGAGAGCTCTGCGGGTGGTCCCGGGGTGCCCCAAAGGATCTGCAGGTCATAGTCCATCAGGGCAGGCAGATCTGGCCAGCAGTGGAGGCACCGCTTCCCGAGGGCGGCAGGCAGGAGCCAGCCCAGCAGGAGAAGCAGCATCTTCTGGGCCTTCCTTCTGTGCCCTGACCACCCTGTCTGGTTGTTCCGCATGGAACGCTGATGCCTGTCCCCCTGGGAACCACGTTCTTTTTGAAGAACAAAAGTGAATTCCGCCAGGTGATGTGGTGAGCTCAGCCTAGGTGGTAGCGTCAGACTCAAGTCCAGGTCTCAATAATCTCTGCTGACACTTCTTGGGGATGTTTCTTGTGAGGACCAGGAAGGTGGCGCTGCTGCCTACCCTGAGGACATTCTCCTATGGGACTGAAATGTGAGAGGCCAGGAGAGAGGGTTAGTGTGCCACTTTTCCAGCAATGGTCAGCCAGAGGGAAACTTCCACAACTTTTTCATGGTGCATACAAACTGGCAGCTGTCTTATGACCTAGCCAGAGGTTTTCCGACAACTCCTCCCATTGCAGTGCAGACTGAGAGTATAGACAGAGTTCCAGCTGGGGCATGGAAGTATACAGAGAGAAACCATGTTTGGGTAACAATTCTCACCTGCAATTCAGTGCTTGAAAAAAAAAGTTTAAGTCCTTACCATTCAGTAACGGGATCCCTGCCACATCTCAGCTGTGAAATTTTTCCTTTCTCTCCTTCCAATAGCTTCTGTGCCTCTCAGTCTGGATTATGGGAACATCTCAGTTTGGATTATGGGCATCCGAAAGCCACTAGGCATCTGAAGAATGATTCTAACCGAACAAGAAACAAAAACGATAACAAGGATTCCAAACAAAAAACACAGGGAAAAGGAAGTTTACAGAAGCACGGTGGAAAGCAGGAGAAAACTTAGAATTCCACTGCAATTAAATAGACAAGAATATTGCTGCTAGGTAAGGGAAAAGAGAATAAAAAAAGAGGCATTGGAAATTAAGAATATGATAGCAGGGACTTAAAAATTCCACAGAAATGTTGGGAAGTCAAGTTTCAGAAATCTAGATGGAGATGGGAAATAGAAAAAATAAAACTAGATAAACAATCCATGGTGTTTAACGTCCAGTTGACATATGTTTCAGAGAGGAAGGACAGAGTAAATGGTGGGAAGGAAATGATGTATAAAAAAAAGCTGAGTGGGAATTACATACAGGGAATTACACCTTAAAGGGGAAAGAGGGCAGACATTGAGATTTTCCAGAAGAAATATCATTTGAATTAGTAAACTCAGGACGTACTAATAGGCCCTGTGATGACTCTGGACAATTTCAGGGTTAAGGAATTAGCCTATTTTTTTTCTATTAAGGCTATGATTCCTGGGACCAAGACTGGGAAAAGTGGGTGCCCCTGGTGCTTTGGGTAGATTTCAGAGCTATACAAGCTGCCAGCTGGCTTTCTCCAATATTCTCTTCACCTCTTGCCATCATGCCCGAGATTGTTCATCTGGCCTGAGTGTGGGTGGGGGAGGATCCAACAGAAATTATACAAGAAATGTATTTTAGAATTGAAAAACCTGAATTTCTGAATTGAGATGACCCACTGTGAAGCCATCCAGTGCTAGGAATAATAGCCACACCAGAGCACAGAGAAGAAACAGAGTTATCAGAATGTCTTCAGGTTCTCAAGGGCAATATTGGAAAAGAGAAGACAATGAAGTGATACTTCCCATTCTGAGAGAAATATTTCCATCTCAAATTCTACACTTAATTAAATGTCAGTTGAAAGGAAAAAAGACTGATGGCTATTTTAGTTGGGAAAGGTTTAAAGTTGACCCCTATTGCCTTTTCCCAGGAAGCTATTGGAGGATGTATTCCAATGAAATGAGCAAATCAAGCAAGAAGGATAATGACATGGAAGTGGGGAAATGAAGAATCTGATCCTGCATGGGGTGAAGAGAACTGTGGAGATAGTCAAGGGGTACCCCAAAAAGGCAGCAGGGCACAGAGGTTAGAGAAGGGTTTGGAGCTTCCTTTTGGTATTGAATTTCTTTCCTGGTTTGCTTTGGTCTCATTTACTTTCTTTTGCTTTACCCTGGAAAGAATCATTTTTTCCTCAAACTAGAAATAGTAAGATAGATTTTGGTTTCGTTTTGTTTTGGGGATGAAATAAAGGGTCACAGTATGTCTTTAGACTTACTTAGGCATTAGACCATCAGGAAAATCTTAAGGGAATTTTGCATAAGATCTAGCCATGCTTGGTTGAATTCTGGCATGAGATTTGGAGATTAAAGCCCTAGAATGTGCTGGAATCTTCCTTTCCCTTGGCTTATGTTTTCAGGAAATGTGAGGAGGTCAGTATGTAGGTATCACTTTGTCCTGGACCAATATCATCTCAATTTTTCTTTCATATCATTTGCATCAAACAGCTAAAGTGGTACTAACAATTTGAAGTGGCATTTAAATGTAGAATCACAGAGTGTAGGCCAGGGGAGCTTTTTTAAAAAAAGTATGTATGTACTTATTTGTTCATTTATTTAATTGAGGTGACATTGGTTTACATCATTGTATATGGTTTTGAGGTATAGGATCTTTTAATCTAACCCACTGAGTGCCATTGGTAGCTTTTCACCTGTTAATTTTCTTGTCTCTACTTGCTTGCCCTGATTTCTCCTCTTGTTTCTAATTTAATTCAATTGCATGTTATGTGCTTGGGATGGTCTAAGAGTCTAAATGATAAAGACAGCCATTTCTAGGCTTCTTGGGATGTTAGAATCTTCTTCCATATGTTGAGTTCATATCCAGCTTGGTATGCTTCCAACATTTGAAGACAGAAATCTACCTGTTTCTTTTGAGGTCAGACAGCTTCTCTTCCCACCCAAGAGTCCCTCTGGGTTTCTGTCCTGGTTTCATGGACAGACATGAAATCTGGTTTCATGTCTCATCTACATTCTGGTTGCTCTTTTCTCAAACCATGCCTCTCATCTTGGCTAGGACAGAATTTGCAACTTGATCACCTTTGACTTTGGCAATGTTTGTGCTTCGTGCTCTCCTACTTTCCCTCCCTGTACTGATATGTTAGTTTTCTATAGAAGCATATTAAATGACCACAAGCTTGGTAGCCTCATGGTGTTATCATCTCATGGTATTGATAAGTTAGAAGTTTGAGTGTTGCTAAGTTGGATTCTTTACTGAGGGCCTCACAAGCTGAAATTGTCATGTTCTATATGATAATCTTATCAGAGCAGTGAAATCCCTCATATACACAGTGCTCAAATGAGGGGGGTATACTGGACCAGGAATCTTGGGGACCATCTCAGAATTCTGCTTACTACACCCTTAAATCCCAAATATCTGCTTGGAACTATAATGGGGTCATCAGCATCCTCCCAATTAGTCACCAGTTTGGATTAGGGAATTGGGCTTCCCCACAGCCCCTCAGCATAAAAATAAATTAGTTGGAGCCACAGCTGGGACGTTATCCTGACACTACTTCCCTGGCATCGGTGCACTCTCTGCATGTTCAGGACAACATCCCTCACAAGATGGCCTACACTTCCAACACCAGTTGCAAGCTCTGGGGTCCCCAGGCTTCTGACCACCTGCAATTCTGACCAACTGGCTATAAACATGGGGGCTCCCAGTATCCCCTCAGCTGTGATAATTCTCAAGAAAAACTTACAAAATTTAGGAGAGTACTCTATTTATGATTGTCATTTTACCAGAAAGGATACAAACAAGAGCAGCCAAATGAAGAAACACACAGGAAAAGGTCTAGGAAGGTCCCAAACTTGAAGCTTCCATGTCCTCAGTGGGTGTCCTTATGTTGCATTGATGTGTCACCAGTTACACCCGAGTTCAGTGTCAGACATTCTGTGGGGGTTTCACTTTGTTGTCTTCATTGATTGAACCACTGGCCATGTGGTTGAACTCCATCTCCACCTGCCTCCCCTCCCTGAGTGGTGGGTAGATGTCACGTGGCTCAAAATGCCAACACTTTAATTGCATGATTGGTCTTTCTGGCCAGGCCAGCTGCTGAGTCATCTGCTTAGTATAAACCCAGCAATGAACCCATGGTAAGTAGCAAAGGCCCTCCTATCACTCAGAAATTTCGAGGACTTCGAGGTTCCCTCCCAGGAACCAGGGGCCAAGACCAGTGGTTTCTTTTTTATAGAACAGCAGCACAGAAAGTCTTTTTATTCATTAACATTTGGGCTTGAGCTCACTTGGAGCCAGGCTTTGTAATGCTTCTTGGGAGTTTCAGAATCTTCTCAGAGGTTCTCAAGTTCCAGGCACAAGCTTTTGATTTGTAGGTGCTGAGTTGTGGGGTATTCGAACAGCAGCAGTAGGAGATCTTGGAACAAGCAGAACATCATGGGGTCTTAGCAAAGTGCATGACCAAATTAATTCACTTTGGTTGGCAAAATGGCCTTAGAGGTTATTGACCTATAAATCCTGTCCAGTTGTACTAGGAAGCATAGTTGAGAGGGTGTTTGATAAGTCCAAGAGGTTGGAATCAGGTTGGTCAGTGCTTTTACAAGCAGTTAGATTTAGTTGTTTGATTTTTTTTTTAATGAACAAATTAGAAAAAAATCCTCACCAGATGACCTATCATCAATGAAATATTCATTTCATTTTCTTTTTGGTTAAAACTCATGTCTTGGAATGCTTTGTTGTATCTACTTAGAGTGATCAATGGGGATGCCTGGGGCGGGGGGGGGGCGGTTCTCCTGCAGAATTTGTTGGCAGAGCACATTAAAATGCATGAAACCCCTCATGTAATTTTAATGATCATCAAAAGAATTTTGACTGGAACTAGGAGGAATTTAAAGTGAGCTGCTTCTTTTGGGAAAAATTGAAGCCATGGCCCTTTGGTATTCAAGAAGGCAAGGTCAAGAGTCTATTGTACATGCCCCTGAACACCCCTGCTGTTGGGCAGAGATATTGTCTTCCCAGTCAGGGGCCGCGCCCCGAGAGTCTGCGAGACAGGAGGTTCCTGGTAATCTCTGCCCTCCTGGAGGATCACACAGGGCTAGAGCTGCGTGTGGCCTCAAGCAGGACTCAGAACTGCCTGTTCTTCCCTGGAGGAGGGAGCTGAGACCCAGTGGGACCTTGTAAGGGTGTAGATTCAGACTGTGCCTTCCGAACTCCCTGTTTCTCTCAAGTTTTCCATTTTATGGTCACTGAGCTCAGTGCCTGCAGCACTGATTCTCACTCAGGTTCCTCATCTTACAATGATTTCCACATCCTCTGACCTTAGTGATGTCAGGTTTGTCATTTGTTGTTAGTTGCATGCCAGTTTCTGACTCGTTTTCTGTTGTTGCCATACAGTGTAATTGAAACCCAGTATAACCCGTGTTTCCCCTAGACCTTACTTGCCTACTTTAAACAGAGGGCCATAGGACCTCCCAGATTGCACAAGGGGTTAAGTCTTATCACTGTGAAGCTATCCAGAACCACTGCAGCAAGAGTTCGATCTCAGGTCAGGGAGCTTCCCACATGGCACAGCAGACCTCTCCTGCCTCGCCCCCTCAGCAGTGTACTTCGGTTGATCTGCCTGTTCTGCTCCCTGCTCTGTCTCTGGTTAATCCTCTCACCATCCCACACCTCTGGCCTACACCCCAGTTCTTGTATGCATGAATAAACAGATCTTTAAAAAATAAACAAATAGAGGGTCATAATCACAGTCACATTCCTTTGGGTCAGCTCCTTTTTGCGTTGGCTTGGCCTTGTGGCTCTCAGTAGTTTTGGGTGGTCCTTGAATATGTCCCTGTGTGGCCACAAGCCCAGGTCATGCAGCTGACCTGAGATGCCTGCTCCTCTCTGGGGATTTAAGGTACTGGAGGGAGCTCCCCACCACACCATCTTCTTGGATGTAGAGGTTTTGGCTTCCTGCTGAGCCTCAGGACTCTCTTGACTGTCCTTGAGAGATCCTGGACCCCAACCACTGCAGGGGGCGGGAATGGCACCTCTCCTTTAGCCAAAGTCTGAAGCAGAATGTCTGTGTTCCAAAGCTGGGACAGGATTCCCATACCTCTTGCTGTCCTCTGATGGAGATGGACAGTAGCCCTTGGGGCAGGCCTGCTCATATCCCCTCTTTGTTTCTTGCAGTAAATTCTTTCTCATAGGCCTCCTTAAGCAAAAGAATAATCTTCCCAGAACTCTTTAAGACAACTCTAAACACTAAGCTAAATGTGACAGGTAGAGAAAATGGCTGCATTTAAGCTGGTCAAAGGTGGTCTTGATGGGGCAAGGCTCCAGTTTGAGGAGATAGAGGATTTCTAGGGGTGCCTCCACCCCACCAGGGGATACCCTGACATCTCTAGTATTTGCTTGGGGCAGACAAGGGCCCTTGGAAGGTCATGGCTATGTTGGGGACTCAAGCATCTTTTCTCTGACGATGCTGCCACAGTGCACCTGCAGTCAGGAACTTATGCCATTACTAGGAACATGGGACATCTTGAAGGACAATGATGCCCAGACTTGCTGATGTCCTTCTCTGCCAGAGTGTGTTCTCCTTGAAGAATGAAGCTCCAGTTTCCCAATACGCATTTCTCAGGACTGGAGACACTGCAGAGTGTCTAGAGCCTCCTGGTCCAGCTGTGACTACCCTCTTTCTGGGCAGGCAAGGTTGTGTGTGGCAGGGTTCTGGTGGCACAGGTGGCATAGCCTTTAGAAGCACTGCCATATGGGTAGAGGGCTTTGGTCCCTCAGTCGTACAGATTGCACATCTTTCTTTCCAGAGTGTGATGGGGGCATTTTCCAGAGAAGATAGGAACCTTATCTTCTACCCACTGGGTAAAGGGCACAGGTTATCAAGAATTATTCTCTCTTTGTTCTGGGTTAGTGACTTGCTTGTTACGAATGGAATGGAATAGAGGTGACTGTGAATTCCATGGTTTGTTTCAGAAACAGTCATGAAGGTTTCACAGATTCTACAAGAAATCTCGTTTTCCAGATGTTCCCTCTTGAAAAGCAGTAACCGTGCTGCGAAAAGTCCACACCACTTGAAGAAGCCACATTTGGGCCCTCTTGTCGACAGTCTTAGCTGAGTCCACCCTCCCAGCTGTCTTAGCCCAGAAACCAATATGTGAGCGAAGAATCTTCTGGATGACTCTGCCTCCTGGTCACTCAAGTGATCTCAGTTAAGGCTGCTGGAGCAGAGGAAAGTCATTCCTTCGTCTCTGTGCTTTTATATGAGAAGAGAATCTGAGAACGTAGGTTCTATGCAAAGAGCACTATACACAGAGTTGCTGGCTCATCAATAGGGAAAGACACAATCCAATGGCCCCAAGGTGCCCAGCGAGCTCTGAAAGGAGGGATAAGAGGACTCCATTAGAGCAGGGAACCAGAGTGGAGGTACCCTGTTCCTGCCTGTGAGTCTCCAATTTTGGGGACTTGTGATTGGACTGTGGGGTCTTCAAATGGACTCTGATTATGCCAGCCACACAAAACATCACAGGCATAGGCCGCCAGGTGAATAGACACTGTGGCCACTACCCTGTACCATCCAAGAAGCAAAGGAGGTGGAGTGAGGAACGTTCATGTGGATCTATTTTACTTGCGGAATTAAGGAGGCAGGGGTGGTGGTAGGGGGAAGAGAGGAATAAATGTGTATACTGTATTTGTTGGCTGGATCTGGGTGAGATCTTGCTATCAAGTTCCCTTGCTGTTGGTGTCAGACCAGTTTCTTTATGTGCCTGAGCCTCAGCTTCTTTATCTTTTAAATGGGCATAATTAGAGTGCTTTCTCCTGGGATTTTGGGGAGGATGTGGCTTAAGAGCTTAATATGATGTTGGCACTCAATTAATCTTAAGTCCTTTATCATTTCTTTGGAAGGACCTGGATGTACTGGAACCCAGTGGCAAATAATGACAGCTAAGTTTTAAGAAGTATACACTGGGTCCAGGCACAATGCTGGAAGCACAGGTCCCTTCAATACACATGATCAGTGGTGATGCTCTTGCTAGAGTTTTGCGTGCCAGCGGCCAGGGGATGGCTCCTCTAAGGAGCCTCTTGGCATCATTAGTAAATACAATGTACCTGGTGGTGGTGTTCCTGGGCCTGGGAAACATGTTCTTCATCCTTACCCTGTTGTGCCTCATCTTATTTTTGCAGAAGACACTCTCATCCTTGCTCTGTTCCTGAAGATAAAACTGCAGAAATCAGGCAAAATCAGCTGAGGCTAAGATGGAAGTAGAAGGCAGACAAGGCTTAGTCACAGCCTCATGACCGCAGTTGAAAAGCACAACTACTGGCGCCACATACCTCATCAAGGTCAAATTTTGGGCCCTTTGAGAAAAAGGGTGTTAATGCTGTCCCTGGAAAAGCTCCCCTATTTCTCTGAAATTTTGCTCACACAGACTCTCTGGTCTCCCTTCCCCGCCTTAGGACTCCCCCATCTAGGTTCCTGTTTCTCCCCAGTTTGGGGAGAGGTCTTTAGAGCATGAGCTCCCCTCTCCATTCTCTGGTGAGTGAATAAAGCCTTCTGCTGCCTGAAGCTGTGTGTGTTTTTTGGGCTTGTCTGGGAGTGAAAGAACTTGTCCGGTTGGTGATGGTATCCATCCAAGTGGGTCATCCCCACCTCTCAGGGATCTCAAAGAAAGATTTTTTTGTCCTTTATTTTACTCATCCTTATGGTTGACTGGTCTCTGCTCATCGGAACCACGCACAAGTTCTGGTAGAGTGAGTCTGTTCTTGCACCTTGCCAACCACTGCATCCAAGGGAAAATGGTGCCTGGGAGAGTGGCTGCTGAAAGGCTCTAGCAAGAAAGATGAAGACATCACCTCCACTCATGAGCCATGGACACCTGTGGTCATATGGCCCCTCCCAACCTCAAAGTTGTCACCTTACAAATTGGTGCTTACCTTGCAAAGATGTGGTCTCTTTGCAAAAATGTCACCTTATAAAGTAGTTAGCGAGAGTGCTGCTGCTGAAGGCCTGCCCAGAGGAGAAGCAGGGATGTTTGGTGACCAGTGAGGCCCCGCACCATCCGGCCTGTGAGGCCTATAAGACAGGCTTGGCTGTTAGTGACTCCTGTGGTCTGAGTGATAAAACGGCAGATAAAACCCAGATCTCTCTGATTCTAAGATCCACGCTCTGGGTGAAGGATTTTATTTTTCCAGCTTGTTAATTTTATTATCAAAAGTCATTTATAGGATTTATAAAGGACTTTAAACTCACACACACAGTTCCAGCCTAGAAAATTGCCATGTTTTCAGGAAACCCAAAGAGTTTGAGAGCAGCAATGACACTGGCCACTGTCTTGTCCTCGCTGTCCTTCCACAGAATTCTGTAGTTCATTTGGAGAGCCACTGAGAAGGGAAAAGAATAACCAGAGCACCATTGCATGGGCCAGCTCCTGTGAGTGTGTGCTACTTTCCTGCTTTGATCTGTGCAGAAAGCAGGGCTCTGAGGGAGCACGGGAACTGTCTGTGCCACACAGGGAGAAACCGTGAGGTCAGGCCACCTGCAACCCACCTGAGTTCTGCTCTGACCCCAAACCCCCATGATGCTGTAAGATGCCCCACTTGTCCAAGAGAGGCAGGGCCTGCTGGGAAGGTAGCTTGAGGGGATTTAAGGTACTAGGATGCACCCAGTGTCCAGTAAGGACTAATGCTTGTGTCTGACAGTTTCGGGTCTGAGCGCGTGGCGTCAGGTCAGCCAGTCAGGGCTTGGTGTGTCCTGGGCCCTGGCAGGCAGAGGCGAGAGCTTAGAGCAAGAATCTTTGGGTTCCCTTAGGTACCATGGATCATGGTCAGGAGGGCAAGGGTGCTCAGTACCACAGGAGCCTGACCCTTTCTGTGGGCTGTTGGAGTCTTAAGAGCTGGGACTCTAGGCCCTTTTGGGGCCAGAGTGACCTGGAAGTTTCCTTCTGTGTCAAGGAAGCCCCATCAATCCAAACATATTTCCTGGCACTGAACATATGAAGCTTATTTTTTTCTTTCTTCCTGTTTTCTCCCTTTTGTTTAAGTCTCCAGCAACAGGTAGTGGTGGAGAGCCAATGCCCTTGGAGTTGGGGCCCTTGGCTCCTGCCCTACTCTCCCCCTGTCTCAATGCTTCACAAACTCTGGTGTGTAGAGGGAAGTTGAGAGTAGACAGTGGTCAAGCTCTGTAGACATTGTGACCTTGGGCCTTCCTGGTAACAATGTGTGGCAGGCACTTCCATGCCTATCTTTAAGACGGAACGACCGAGTCTTAGGGTAATTAGGGTGGTTTGTCCAAGGCTGCCTGGTAATTAAAGAGCAGGGAAGGCATTGACTGAGGTCCCTGAACACAAGGCCATGTTGCCTGCACACCCACAACTCAGAGAAGGAAGGTCTGGAGGTGCAGGTCTGTGTGGGGGACAGGGCAGAGTCCTGCCCAGTCTCTGGAGGACCTTGTTAATGAGTCCTTGAGGGTCATGGAGCTAAATGACAGGAACCAAAACCTGTCTCAAGAAGGGGTGGTGGACTATGAAGGTACCCTTGGTGGAAATGGGGCTCCACTCTGGAGTGTGGGTGGGGACTTCCTAAATACACTGCTAAGGGGAGCAGTGGGCAAGACAGGAGAGGTCTGCTGAGCCCTATGTGGGTTAGTTCCCTGTTAGGGATCAGACTCAGGTCATGATGGTGATAACACTGAGACTTAACCCCTAGGCCACTAAGGAGGCCCCTTGTAGTGGGAATCATTTAAAATAACTATATTAAAGAGCAATGCACTATGCCAAGCACATAGTAAGCACTGCATCTAACAATAACAACAATAACGGTGCAGCATTATCAGCATTACTGCAATGAAATGGGCTTAGTGAACTTAAACTATCACTCAAGGAGCCCTGACTTTCTGCCAGGTGCTATAGAAGAGACTTGTGTGATAGAAGAAGATTGGACCTATCCGGTTGAGTTCCCTCCATCTAATTTTGATAAACGTGGTGAAATTTGACAAGATACAGGACCTCTTGGGACCTCAGCCTCTTCCTTTGTAAATTCTCCTTTTTTTTTTTTTTTACCAGAATGACAGTCTGGTGTAACAAAGGATGTGTTGGTGACTGGTGCCCATGTCTGAGAGGGAGAATGAAAACTGGCTTTGTTCTGCAGAGGGAAGAGGGAGGATGACTCTCTCAGGATGTGATACTCTGCAGAATCCTTGGGGGCTTTGAGCTAAGGCCCCCCTGCTGGCTTCCCCACAGAGCAGTTGACTTGAGAAACCTGTCTCCCAGACATTCCTTTAATGGGCCCTGGTGCTCACTGAAGCAAAGTGCACAAAAACTCTCCGTAATGTAATGCCTGGTAACGCGGCTCGGAATTGGGCCCTGCAGAATTATTAGAGTCATCCATCTTAATTAACACTGAAAATCACTTATGTGCTTTACATAATAACATGCATTTACAATTTCCCAGCACTGAGCCAGCCTGGCCCAGCTCTCTTACTCTCTGGGTGCAATGTTTTCTTTGAGGCACATTCTTTGTTCTCCCTCCCTGGTGGGATGGTGACTGCGTTTTATTTAACCCTCCCCTTTCCTAGTGGGCCACGGGCTCAAGACTGGGATTCTACGAACCAAGTCCTCTTGCTGGCATCGCCCCAGTTCTTTATACCTAAGGTTTTATTTTACCCTTAGCAAGACCTTAGGAATCCTGTTTGCTTGTCTTCATTCTATAGATTACAAAACAAAGGCTCAGGGAGGTTAAATATCAACAATTTGCCCAAAACAGCACAGTGAAGGAAAGGTGGCTCTTAGAAGAAAAGCTCTTCTGCCTCTCACTAGTTTATCTGCAGATACTTCCTTTCTGTCCTTAGAGCTAACTTCTCAGTTTCACTTCTGTGGTTTCCAGGAAGCAGTGATGAGAAGAAACTACTTCCTTAACTGAGGCAGCCTGCCCGACTTGCCCCAGAAAGCATCCACATGCATTCACACACACACACACACACACACACACACACACACACA
>PVIJ01018051.1:0-27475 GCA_004024925.1 Scalopus aquaticus | reverse complement strand
TTTTCAAAAAGCTGAGACAATGTGTTCTTTAGCTAACAATGTATGAGATTCAGATTTTTCTCACACTCTCCTGACCAGAGTGTTGTATCTTAATATTTGCCAGTCTGCTCTCTTATTGTTTTGATTTACTTTGTATTGTTTGTAAATAAGATTGAAACATCTATTGATACACTTATAAGCAAGTTGTATCATTTTTTTTCTTTGAAAGTCCTGTGCATATTGCATTTTATGGTTTTTCTTCATTTTCATTGCCTCAGGCCTCTCAGAATCTATGATGAATATAAATTGTTTCTTGATTGATCTTACTATTTATCATCTCCAGATTATTACCTAACTAAAATATTTTATTAAAAATTTTTAAAGATTTATGTATTTATGCATACAAGAGCTGGGGTGTAAGCCAGAGATGTGGGGGGTGAGAGGATTCACCAGAGACAGAATGGGTAGCAGAATAGGCAGATTGACTTAAATACACTGCTGAGGGGAGCAGTAGGCGAGACAGGAGAGGTCTGCTGTGCCATGTGGGAATCTCCCTGGCTGGGGATTGAACTCATGCTTCAGTGACTGCTGACAGCTTCATAGTGCTGAGACCTAACCCCTTGCGCCACCAAAGAGGCCCTCCTAGCTAAAATATTTTAAATTATTGTTAATTTTCAATTTATAAAAGTTAAACTTCATAGCTTAGTCAACCATTAAATTTTCTTTGGTGCAAGCACATGGAATGAAAAACCTCAATGTTTTTAGCAGATAAATTTCATTAGAAAGTTATTAAGATTTTTTTCAATTAAAAAAAATGGTCAGAAGAGCTAAGTAGATGCTTCTCAAAGAAGACATACACATGGCCAACAATAACATGAAAGACAGCTCAACATCAGGGAAATACAAATCAAAACTACAATGAGGGGCCTACCTGGTGGCGCAGCGGTTGAGCGCTGCGCTGTGGAGCTGTCAACAGCGCGCGATGCGTGTTCGACGCCCAGCCGGGGGAATCCCACATGGTGCGGCAGGCATCTCCTGCCTCGCCCGCTGCTCCCCTCAGCAGTGTGTTTCTGATCTGCCTGTTCAGCTCCCCACTCTGTCTCTGGTGGGCCCTCTCGTGGCCCCACGCCTCTGCCTGTACCCCAGCTTGTATGTATAAATAAATAAATCTTTAAAAAAAAAAAAACTACAATGAGATGATGTCTCCACCTGTGAGAATTGGCCCATTTCAAAGGAACATAAAAAAGTGTTGTCTAAGACATAGGGGAAAAAGAACCCTCATAATCTGATGGAGGAAATGTAGAATAGTCCAGGCTATATGGAAAAAAAAAAAAAAGAGAGCAAGAGAAAGAGATTTCTCAAAATTTTAAAATGAGTTCTACCACAGCATCACAATTCTACCCTTTGTTGTTCACAAGAGAACAAACACACAAATTTGAAGGGAAATATGCACTCCTATCATCATGGTAAACTTATTTACAACAGCCATATTGTAGAAGCAAGGTAAGTGCCTGAGGACATATAGGTGGATTAAGATGATGTGGTATATATACAAAATGAAATTTTTTTCAGCTATAGTGTAGTATATTATGTTCAGCTATAAAAAAGATAAAACCTTGCCATTTGCAGTGGCATGGAACTGAAGAAGCTTACGCTAAGTGAAGTAAGTTAGGAGAAAGACATACTGGGTGTTTTCATTCATACATGGAATACACAGAAACAAAAAAAAAAGAAATGTAGAATAGTTGGGAATATAAATTTTTAGCAATATGAGGCTGAGAAAAGGTTAAGTAAAGAAAGTTCTTGTAAAAGCTTTAAAAATTAAGTCCCTAACAGGTAATGTTTCACATCTGTGAATGATACCATGTTTTAAAAAAAAACTCACTTTGGTTTAACTATTATTGATGGAGAGAGTACAAAAGGCAAGAGAGGGAAGAAAACTCCTTTAGGAGTTATAATTAGGTAGTAATTAGGTCTGACCTGAGGATAGTCTTCATATGTTCTCATCTTCACATATGCATGTACCTTTTGCTAAAGTCTTCTACCAAAATACGTTTATCGATGTGGTACATATAAACAACAGAATACTATTCAGCATTCAAAAAAGATAAACACGTGCAATCCGCAGCAACATGGATGGAACTAGAAGGGATCATGCTCAGTGAAATAAGCCAAAAGGAAAAAGAAAAATATTGAATGGTCTCACTTATAACGGGAATATAGGGGAACCAAATACAAGAGTGACAATCAGAGAGAGGGGGGAAGGATTGGGGCTCAGAACGGGGGAGAGGGGAGCACAGGGGACTGTGGTGATGGTTTAAGGGTAAATTGGTGGTGGGAAACCTACAGGGATTATCCAGTAATATAAAAGACATAAATAAAAATAACAATTGAAAAAATATGCTTCTCATTGCGAGTATTATTCTGTTGCCTATCATACAAACGTTGCATTTCAGACAAAAACAGTTTTTTAGCTCAAAAGCTAATCATCCACATGTAAATAAAAATATTATGGAGTTGGGATTTAAACTGTACGATTTCAAACACTTGTTTCAAAAATGTTTGTGGGAAAGGTAGACATGCACTTTGATAAAGTGCAATATAGTTGAGAACCACTAACAACATCTGAATAAAATGCTGTATTTATGGTAGACAGCATTTTCTTCCAAAAAGAGGTCAAATTATCATGACATTCCAAGACAGTATTTTGTTTGGTTATCTGAGCCGTTTTTTACTACCACATATTGAAATTTACATGGAATCCAGCATTTGGAAGACTGCCAATAATAAAAAAAAAAAATCAATGTTTTGTCTATCCTTCTTAAACAAAAAAATAATGCATATGTATATCTACTTTTTTTCCTAGAGACACATTTGGTGTATACTCCTTATTTTCTAATTTGTTAAACAAAACATATTTGTTAATTATGTGATAAACTGGCTTTTAAAAATAGCTGCATTTTATTACTTTGCTTCATCGATGTTTTTATCTTCACTCCGTGGTTCATTTAAAAAACAGAGCAAGATAAGGCCTCCCTGGTGGCGCAGCAGTTGAGCGCTGCGCTGTGGAGCTGTCCTCAGGGCGTGATGCGAGTTCGAAACCCAGCCGGGGAGAATCCCACATGGTGCTGCAGACCTCTCCTGCCTCGCCCGCTGCTCCCCTCAGCAGTGTATTCCTGATCTCCCTGTTCTGTTCCCCACTCTGTCTCTGGTGAACCCTCTCGCCGCCCCACGCCTCTGGCCTGTAACCCTAGCTTTTATGTATAAATAAACAATATCTTAAAAAACAAACAAACAAACAAAAAAAAACAGTGCAAGATAAACACATGCAATTTGCAGTGACATGGATGGAATTAGAGGGGATCATACTCAGTGAAATCAGCCAGAAATAAATAGAAAAATACCGAATGGTTTCACCTATAACAGGACTATAAGGAAACCAAATAGGAGAGAGACAATCAGCAGGGGGGAGGGAAGGAAAAGGGCACAAAATGTAATAGAAAAGAACACAAGGGACCATGGAGATGGCTCACGGGTGAATTGGTGGTGGGCTACCCAAAGGGAATACAAAATGTAAAAGACATAAATAACAATAAAAATATATATTAAAAAAAAAAAACAAAAAACAAGAAACAGTGCAATGGGCCTCCCTGGTGGCGCAGCAGTTAAGCACTGTGCTGTGGAGCTGTCGGCATCGTGACATGAGTTCGATACTCAGCCAGGGTGATTAACACATGGCACGGCAGACCTCTCCTGCCTAGCCCACTGCTCCCCTCAGCAGTGTGTTTCAGTCGATCTGCTTATTCTGCTCCCTGCTCTGTCTCTGGTGAACCCTCTCACCACCCTACATCTCTGGCTTGTACCCCAGCTTGTATGCATAAATAAATCTTTAAAAAAAATTAAAAATTAAAAAAAAGTGCAAGCTCATTTGATAAAAACTTTAAACAAAATTATGGGATCTGTTAAATAAAATATTTTTTTAAAGTTTTTGGTGTTTATCTTTTTAGACATTTTTTGACAAATATGTGAGTCCCATAATAATCACTCTATGTTCAAAATGTTTAAGTCTCATAGTAAAATTGTTACCCAGAAAGAAGAGTTACATATCTTATACATTGCTAGTGCACATATAAAATATGACTACTTTGAAAATGAGTAGTTGCTATCTAGTAAAGCATGTGAATACTTCTCTCCAGCAGCTCTAATCTGTAGTATATATCCTGGAGAAATCCTTGCAGGATTTTATCAGGTGATGTAAATATGACATATACAACATGAAAAAATCATGTATATAAAAATGACCCCAAAAGTATATTATAAGGGGAAAAGCAATTAAACCAGTATTTACACAAAATAGAATGGGTAAAATGTGCATTATTCATTAAATGGAATGCCACATAAATATGAAAAAAAATATTGAAAGGCTTACATATATCCACACAAAATTTTATTAAATTTGCAAGTAAAATTGAACACAAATAAAGTTGTAGGTTAAAAAAACATTTGCATTTATATAAATACTTACAGATACAAACATTATACTCTTTAGGAATACAGCCTTTGATGAAAACTAAAGGAAACTAAGACCATTGTAATCTTAGAAGTTGGGGTAATGTTAAACTTTAGGCTGTGGAGGAGTCTATAGTGTCTTCTAGTACACCAGAGTCACGCTATTTCTTAAAAGTTAGGAAATGGAATGAAATGCTATTGCAAATTTATATATTGTAAAATTTACTTCTCATGGTGTACAGTTTAATGTTTTGATAAATGCATAGAGTTATGTCATCAACATCACAATCAAATGCCTGTGACAATTCACATTTGCTAGACTTTTGAGTCAAGTTCTACCCTTAACATTTATACCTGGCATCTAATTGCTTTAAATCCATCTCTAAAATTTTGCCTTTTGTGAATTAATTGCAAATGTAGTCCCAAAGAACATAGCTTTTTGATTATGACTCATTTCAAGTTGAATAATGTATTTGGAATTTACCCATATCATTCCATGGATCAATCAATTGTTCCTTTTTATAGCTAAATAGAATTCCATTGTATATATGCAATATTGCTGGCTTATTTTCTTCCCAGATGAAGAACACTGTGGATCTTTCCAAATTTTGCTTATTTTTCATTTATTCTTAATATTTTACCTACATACAAAGATCATTTCTATGTATTCAATACTTCTTACAATAATTTAGAAAAAGCCAAAGAAACTAATGTTCTGTTTGTGAAACATATCAATAATTATAAAATTGATTTACATATTAAACTGGTATTATAATACTCAATATAGATATGCTTGAGGATGTTGTACTCACATCTCACATGTACTCATATGTTGCAGAAGTTACTAGGATAGTAAATAGCAAAATAGAAAGGTGAGTCAGGAGCATCCCAAGAAATCTAGTACCATGCATCTACCCCTTCATCCTTCAATTTTGTTTTTCTAACTTAGGAGTAGATTTATGGTCATCTAAATTGCCAAATATAGAGTGATATCTTCTTCAGATACTGGTCTTCGTAAAACAATGCTGGCATATGTCACTTTCTTGCTCACCTATAATTTCTCTGAAACAATGACACACCACTGACTACAAGATAATCCCCAGGGGCCTCCCTGGTGGCGCAGCCGTTGAGCACTGCGCTGTGGAGCTGTCAGCAGTGCGTGATGCGAGTTTGAGGCCCAACTGGGGAGAGTCCCACATGGTGCGGCAGACCTCTCCTGCCTCACCCGCTGCTCCCCTCAGCAGCGTATTTCTGATCTCCCTGTTCTGCTCCCCACTCTGTCTCTGGTGAATACTCTCGCCGCCCCATGCCTCTGGCCTGTACCCCAGCTTGTATGTATAAATAAATAAATCTTAAAAAAAAAGATAATTCCAAGACTCTTGATCTGCAACCTCAACTCTTTGGCCAAAACTGAATAGTCACTACCCACAAATAAAATTTTTCTCTTAATTGATTTACCTCTCTGGCTATTCCTCTTACCTTCTATTCTTCTTGATTTGCCTTCCTTATCCCTGCTAAACTGCTTACATGTTATTGCCACCACCCTTCCAATTCTGTTTCAGATCCCTAAAGTACTGAGTTAATTTCTTATCATCCCAACATGAAGTGATGTTTCTACCTTGAATGCTTAATGTGCTCACTACATTTTGGAAAATTAATCACTTAATTCTGGCTGCTCCTTCTTCTAATAGTGTCTTTATTCTCATTTCCATCCATCCCTGATATTTCTGTCTCCTAGTTATGTCTTGAATTCCAGATAGGTATTTTTTTTTTAATTTTTTGCATAGAAGAACTGGGGTGCCAGAGGTGCATAGGATTCAGCAGAGACAGAATGGGGAGCAGAACAGGCAGATTTGCTGAAATAGACTGCTGAGGGGAGCAACAAGCAAGACAGGATCAGTCTAGTGCACCACATGTGGCTTAGCTCCCTGGCTGGGGAATAGAACTCAGGCCATAGCAGTGATGACACTGAGACTTAATTTCCAATGGGTAGATTTTAGGAGCAAGAATTATTTATGTTTATTTGCATCCTCAAATGAACCTAGCACAGTGACTTTCCTTTTAAATATTTTTGTTTTGATTTGAGTTTACTGAAATTGTTGCAAGCGTGCAACTTTATCCTGCATGATAATTGCTGCTTTTTCAAGATTAGTCATGTCTTATTTTCAGCACAGTATGATAAACAGTAACTAAATTTACGCAATAGACAATTATGGCAGAAAGAGGAAACAAATACAAATTGAGGTGAGGGCAGGGAGGAAGATGAGTTAATATGGAACAGGAAGAGGAAATCAGACAACCAAAAGAGACAGTATATTTTATCATTTATTGATCAACAGAAAAGACAAATTTGACCTTAAGAAACAATAAATGATGATAAAAGGGATTCAGAGTTTCTCACTTTAAGAGAAAAAATAAGGGTCCTTCCTGGTGGCTAAGGGGTTAAGTGTCAGCACTATCACTACTATAGTGAGTTCCATCCAGCCCCGAGCTAACCCCCATATGTTGCAGCAGACCTCTCCTGTCTTGTTCGCTGCAACCCTCAGCTGTGTGTTTCAGTAAATCCTCCTATTCTGTTCCCCACTCTGTCTCTGGTGAATTGTCACATCATATGGACCCCTGGCCTACACACCAGTTCTTTTATGCAAATTAAAAAAATAATAGTAAAAAAGAGAAGAAATAATAGAAGATTATGGGGAAATGGCTTTTTTTTTTTAAGGCTGACCTACTGTGAATGGGTTGGGAAAGAATAAAGTAGTGTAAGGTGGACGACAAAGTATTTTGGTTTTGTAAGTGCCTGTGTAGAAGAAATCTTACACTGTCAAAATATTAACAAGGTTGTACAAAATGGTACTTCATTAAAATTTAAAAATTAAATAAAAAACAATAAAGGAAAAAATTAACCTGACTTTTTGTCATTATTGAAACAATGGATCTCAAAGTGATTTTTAAATTGAAGTTAGTAGTGAAGATGCCATCAATCTATCTGTCCGTTGCTAAGGCAGATATCCTCCCAGAGTGAACTGAACAGTAAAACTTATAACTTTTTAGAATTAAGACAAAAATGTTCAGTTTTTTACATGAATACGTTCTCAACATTTTTTGACATACAGTCCTTCTCCACCTCTCACCTTTTTGCTCTATAATTCGTGAAAGGAAGTTAATGTAGTTTAATTAAAATATTGTACCAGCTTATAGTACAGAAGAAATAAAACACTATTTGGTGAAGGATGAATGAAGTATGTGCACATATGGATGTAAAGAAATGAAACCAAAAGTTACATAGATATGTGAAGATCTGATGAATTAATAAAAAGTATATAAAGTAAATAAAAGAAGTCCTTCTTATAGCCAACTTCTCAAAAAAAGGGACAAACACTTAGAATAATCATAATTATGAAATGTATATGACTAAAACAGTGTGCTTTAATATGACCAATGAAATATATTCCAATATAGTCATTGATATTTTCATTCTAAATGTTATTTTTCAGTTACAATAATATAATCATTTTAAGTATGCTTTCTTTGAGTCATTCTAGCTGAATGAACTAAGATTAGTTTCAAATTACAGTGTGGAACATTAAATAGATATTGACCTCTTAAAACTAGTCGATTTCTTCAGGAAAAGTAGAACTGAAAAAATAAATATGTAAAGTGTTAATATTTTATATATTATATTATATTATATATAAATATATTATAAATATAATATAATATACAATATATATTATAGTAAAATGGTCAAATCAATATGACCATTATATATATTATGGTCGTATTATATATATTATATTATATTATATTATATTATATTATATTATATTAATATAATACATATTATATTATATATATTATATTATAATATATACATAATATAATATATATTATATATTATATTAATTATATATCATATTAATGTAATATATATTATGTTATATATATTAAATATATAATATATTATATATTATATTAATATATATTATATTATATTATATTATATATATTATATGTCATATTAATATATTATATGTTATATATAATATGTTATATAATATATAATATATATTATATTAATATAATATATTATATAATATATATAAAATATATAATATATATAATATATTATATTACTATAATATATATTATATTATATATAATATATTATTTATATTTTAAATATTTTTATATGTTATTTAAATGGCATTATTTTAATGATGAACAACTGAAAAAATCGTTCCACTTGAAGGTACATGTAAGCTTAAAGACCGTGTTTTTTCTTGATGTGATATTTTGTATGCCACCTCCTTTGTGAACTCGTTCCAATTTCCCAAAATCAAAAATTCTCAACATACACACACACACACACACACACACACACACACACACACATTTTATTGCTTAATTCTTACCACATACTTTCTCAGCATGAATGGGTAATTAAAAGCAACAGTCCCTTCCTTTAGGGTCTTGAGTTGATATGAGGTGAAACTAAGAACATGTCTTCATCCAAGAGAGTAAAACTTGTATTTAAGAGCCAGTTGTACATTTCTAATCCTCTTCCATAAAGAACCATGTGTTTATTGTCATAATCTGTCAGTAGTTCCTTTCACTACTCCCCTGTTTCTCTATGATCCATCATACATCCTGAGAGAAATGGGTTGTTGTACATACAGCCTAAATCCAGCCACTGGAAATAAATGCGGAGAAGGAAGTACAGAGATGATTAAAAGGTCCATGAACTCCATCAGCTATGAGAACAATTATTTTGCCTTAGGGATTCCCAAGATATAATTACAGAATAAGTATGACCCATAAGATCTTATTGATCACCACAATGCTTTCTTGTGAGTGTTAATTATTTCCAATAAATTTTCAGTCTGACTATCAAACTCTCCAGAGAGAATGGGTAATATTTTTGAATATGAAAATTCAAGTATACCTAATTGAAGTATTTTCTTGTTTTCTATTTGTTAATTTGTTATTACCTATGTGCATAAATTCAACATTTTCAGTCTTTGTAAGTCCCTGAGGTGTTATTTTACTCACCCATCTCTTTTATCTTCCATTATTTTTTCCTACATTTGTCTATGTTGTGCAAAACTCCCTAATTGCATTACCAGCGATCTCCATCAAACCCTCCAATGTGAAATAATGAAGCTATAGTTTAAAGCATAACAGATCTATAACTGTAATGTTTCTATTATCCAGAGATGAAGTCATATTAATTTGACCATTTTAAACTCTGTAAACTGTTAATGTTAATATAGGAGTTAGAAATGTACTACCAGCCTAAGAAAAAAGAAAACTTGTCTGTTTCAAATACAATTTACAGCTCATTAAACTACAACAGTATTCCAACACTTGAGTGAGATGAAGAGTAAAACAAAATTATTTTGCTTTTTATTTTAATTTAATATAATTTGTGCAGAAGCTTATCTTCTCAAAGTAATGTGTATTTCAGAACATGATTTAAGTCTTACCTTCTTATCAAGTCTCAGACATATGTTCATCTTCCTTGACTTTCTCTAACTTTCCTCCACATAGTACATATTGGATTACTTGAGCTTGCATTTGAAACTCCTTCTCTACCACCCATTTTCTACTGATTAATTGGAATACTCTTTAGTCTTGATTTTTTTCTTACTATCAATTATATTGAAATATTTTATATAGAAATGCAAAAAGAGAAATCCAAATCAATGTATGTATTTTGGATTCCTCCATACGGTAATAACCTTGGAATGCAAATATAAACTGTGTATGTTCTTTTCCTTGACATATAATCTCAGGGAGAGTTACCAAAATCAACAACAATTTCATTATATTGTGTTCTATTATTTAATAGAAAAATGTACAAGTTTCTATAAGCTGAGCGAGGACTCTAAGTCAATCTGCAAATTAAGGGTTAGTAAAAAACACATTTTCCTTTGTTCCCTTTTGATAGAGTGATTCAGAATTAGGCAGCCATTAGATAAAAAGGTAGCTGTTTTGAGCAGAGAGAAAGGTATCAGCAAAGACTGGAGATATGTGAAAAAATATGAAACCTGTAAAGATTAACAATTAGTGCATTTTTAAAAGCTCCCTTTTCTAGCATTAATGTGGCATCACAAAAATTTGTTAGAAAAACAAATTATGATGCTATATCTTGTTCTTAGGGCACAGTCCTATAAATTTGTATTTGTACAAGTGCTCTGGGGCTTTTGGTTTGTACAAATGTTTGAGAAACATTGAAGTAGAAATCAAAAATTATCCAAGATTTGTTCGACTGTTTGTCACAAGGTGCCATTAAATGATTTTAACAATCAGTGTCATATGACAGAGTTTAAGGTTTCAAGAGGCAAAATTTCTGGTAATGTAAAAAAAAAAAATAGAAGAAGAATCTATGTTATGAATCCAGATTATTTTCATATATTACATTTTTTAATTATTGTTTTATTTTTTAATTAGTTAACATTGGTTTGAAAACACTGTATATGATTCAGAGGTATAGATTCACACTGCTTCAGATGTAATTCACCACATAATCCCCAACACCAATGCACTCACAGTCTTCCACTATAGTCCACTGAGTAACCTCCTCATTTGCTCCCCCTGTCCCACAATCCCTCTATGATAGTCTCGATTCTACAATCCGATTTCCAGGGTTTGCTTTGCTTTGGTTTTATCTGTTTTCGTTTTTTTTTGTTGTTGTTGTTATATTTACTCATATTCCATATGCGAATTAAGTCATCCAGTATTTGTCTTTCTCTTGATTTACTTCACATGGCATAATCCCCTCCAGGTCCATACATAATGTTGAAAATCGCAAGGTTTCTTTTTTTTTTTTTTTTTAATAGTTGAGCAGTATTCCATTGTGTATATAATATACCGCATCTTCTCTATCCACTCATTTATCCTTGGACATTTAGGTTATTTCCTTAACTTGACTAGTGTTAACAGTGCTGCAATGAACATATGGATTGATGTTTGCTTTTAAATTTCCATTTTTGCATTTTGGGGTAGACACAAAGGAGTGTGATTTGTGAATCATACCGTAGATCTCATTTTATGATGCTGAGAACCTCCGTGCTGTTTTCAATAGGGACTGGAAAAGTGTACACCCCCTCTAAGTTTACATTTTCTCTACACCCTCGCATTATAGAGGAACAAGTCCTGGCTTGTTTCTGGTCTTTTAGATTTGAGCCATTCTCACAAATGAAGATAGTATTCATTGTGGTTTTGATTTGCATTCCCTGAAGATAAGTAATGGTGAATATTTTTTCTTGTGGGTGCAGTTAGCCATCTCTGTGTCTTCTTTGTAAAATGATCTATTTAACCCTTTTGCCTATTTGCTAATTCAGTTTGTTACGTTGTATGAGTTTTTTTAGATCTTGAATATTAGCCCATTGTAAAGTATACAATGTACACATATATTTTCCCATTTATAGGATGTCTTTTCATTTTAATTATAGATCTTATCACTGTTTGTAAAATTTAAGATTGAAGTATGTCCTATTTGTTCATTTTTGTTTTTGTTTTCCTGGTTGTTGGAGTCCAGTCCCCAAAGACAACACTGAAGTCAATGTCAAAGAGTGCTTTGCCTGTTTTCCTTAATATATTTTAGGTTTTTTTTTATTTGTTTGTTTTTTACTGCTTTTTATGGCATCCCATTGGTTCTGATAGCTTTTGTCTTCATTTTAATTTTTCTATATGTGTTGTTTTTTATTTCTTCTTTGATTTCCTCATTAATCCAACAATATTATGTTGTTCTGTCTGCATGTATTGGAGGCTTTTCCCACTATCTTTTTGTGTTTGACTTCTAGCTTGATAGTTTTATTTTCAGGGAAGATATTTGATATTATCTCAGTTTTCTTGAATTTATTAGCACTTCCTTTTGAACAACATGTATTCTATCCTGTGAAGTTTTCCATGTGCACTTGATAAAAATGTGTGCTCATTTTGGAGGGTGTAGTTCCATAGAACTATCTGTTAAGCTCAGATGATCTAATTCCTAATTCAAATCTATTTTGTCCTTGCTATTTATCTATCTAGTAAATTTGTCCATTGATAAAGGTATCTATTAAAGTTCCCTAGTCCTGTTGTAATACTGCCAAAGTTTATTTTCAGATTTGATAATAGTTGCCTAAAAATGTTGATGCCCCTCCATTTGATTAAAACACATTATGAGTGTTAAATCTTCCTACTGTATTGATTATTTAATCATTATATAGTTCCTCCCTGTCTCTTTATTTTTTTTTTTTTAGCTGAATGCTTTATTTGCTGTAAGTTTTCTGTCCTTGCTTTTATTTTTGTTTTTTGTCCTATTCACTTACAGGATTGTTTCGAAAAGACTTACTTTTAGTTTGTTTATCTTTGTATCTCAAATGTGTCTCATGGAGATAACAGAAAGTTAGGTGCTGTTTTCTGATCCAACCAGTTATTCTGTTTCTTTCTATTTGTGACAGTCCATTTTCATTTAGAGTTATAATTAGTATCTGAGACTATTCTTCTGCCATTTTGTCTTTATTTTTCTAGTTCTATCTACTTCTCCATTCAAGTTATTTTGGATTTTATTATCTTTAATTTATATTAAAAATACATTCCTTCAACAATTCTCGTATGGGTAGTCTAGTGTTGGCAAACTATTCACTTTCTCTTTTACTGGGAAATCATTACTTCTCCCTCATATCTTAAAGAGTCTTACAGGATATATTATTCTTTTTTATTTTTAAAAAGCTTTTTTAAAGATTTATTTATTTATGCCTACAAGAGCTGGGGGGTAAGCTAGAGGTATGTGTGTGGGTGTGTGTGAAAGGATTCACCAGAGACAGAGTGGGGAGCAGAACAGGAAGAGTGAATGAAGTATACTGCTGAGGTGAGGAGCAGGCGAGATAGGAGAGGTCTGCCGCACCATGTGGGAAGCTTGATGGCCAGGGATCAAACTTGTGTTGCAGTGGCTGCTGATAGCTTCATAGTGCTGACACTTAACCCCTTCCGCCACCAGAAAGGGCCCCAGGATATACTATTCTTAGCTGGCAGGTTTATATTTAAGAATTTTGAATATGGTCATTCCATTCTATCCTTACTTGTAGGGTTTCTTAAAAAAAAAAAATCAAGTGAGTCTAATGGTACTTGACATTTTACCTGTTTTTTTAGTTCCCTAGCCATTTTTTGATGCTCTATGCTTTACACTCTTGAAAATTTCCATTCTGTATATCTTGGTGTAGTTCTCATTAGATTTAGTTAACCAAGGCATTACTTTAGCTTCTTGAAATTGTGTACTCAGTTTCTTTTCCAGGCTTTGGAAGTTTTCCAATATTATAAACTTTGAATAAGTTCTCTGTTTCCCCAATCTCTCTTCCTATTCTGGTATGGTCCTTATCCTTATTTTCCTTTCCTAATGGCATCAGATAAATAGAGCATGATTTTTTTTTTCATGTATTTTCTTTCTTATTCTTCCCTGGATCCTTGGTACATTACTATTTGGTCTATTTGACTTCCATAGCTTTTTATATAATTTTTATTTTATTTCATTTTTTAAAGATTTATTTATGCATACAAACTGGGGTGTAGGCTAGAGGTATGAGGGTGAGACTATTCACCAAAGGCAGAATGGGGAACAATACAGGCAGATTGACTGAAATGCTGTGCTGAGAGGAGCAGCGGGTGAATCAGGAGAGGTGTCCAGTGTCATGTGTGTCAGCTCCCTGGCTGGAGATTGAACTCATGCTGCAGTGACTCTGACAGGCCCTGTAATATTTTTAATGTGATCTAGTAATCGTTTTGCATCCTCAATCTTTGATATTTTCATATCTAAGTCTTCATTTTTTTCTGTTCATTAACTACTCTTAGAGATTTCATTTGTTTTTCTGAATTATTTTATGTCTTTGGTCAGCTTTTCTTCATTTTTGTCTATCTCCTTGATTTTCCCTATTATGGCAATTTTGAACTCTATCTGATAAGATGAAAAATTCTCCTATGCCTTTTCCTTCGGATTCTTTAGAGTTGTTCTCTCCTAGTTATGTCATATTCACTTGAGGTCTTGCATTTCCATGTATATTTTGCTTCTTTGTTTTATCTGCCTAAGTTGGTGTTTTAGATTCCCCTATTCTTTTAAAGGATCTGTAACAGGAACTTAGAGGTTTAAACTTCTACTTTTTTAGCAGATGGTAGTGTTGTTTTTATGTGACTTTAGATTTTTGATCTTTTCTATTTCCCATATATCCTGAGAGTTAATCATTCAGCTTCTAAGACATTGTATGAAAAAGTCCTGGAAGGGTCCAATTTTTGGTGCAAATGTACTTGAGGAAATAGCTGATATTCATTGCCCTGACAATATCCCTCTTCTCTGGGGTTCCAAACCTGCAGTCTGTGTGATTTCATTGTGCCTTATTATTCATCACATGTCTTCAGGAGTGTGGAATGAGACCACAGCCCAGTACACTATTCTTGGCCTTCTCACTGGAGACCTGGCATGTGGGGAGTACCCCCATCGTCTCTGCATTAATCTTCCCGAGCAGGAGTGTGTGCCTCCACATCATTCCCTCTTGAGAGCTGTTTACTAAGCTGCAGAGTACTTGAGACAGCTTTCTCCTTTTGATCACAGTCTCCCGATATTTCTATACATATCTTCCTCAGTGAATATTTTCCTCCATCTTCCTTCCAGTGCATTCTGTACTAGTTTTGGTATCCATAGGTGTTCTAGATGAAATGATCTATGGATCTAATGTCTGAATAGTTAGCTTCTATGATTTTTTTTTTGCAGGAAACATGAAACGTCCTCTGATGCCACCTTTGTTCAAATCTAATCTTAAGTCAATGTTTCATCCTTTGTTAGAATTTATCGAAAAATCCCACTCTTAAATTTCCTTCACAGTTGCTTTTTAAGAATAGCCTGACTGTTTGGGGGATACACAATAATGTAAAGGGTATAAATTAAATTTTAAAAAAGAGGAAAACAAGAAAACCTTCACTGTTTTTATAAATATAAGTTTTTTTATAAATATAAGTACATTTTAAGCTAAAATAAGGTTTATGTCTTTATCAATGTTTCAATACCAAAAAATACTTAGTAAGCATTTTAGCTAAGTTTTTGCTCATCTGTTAGAAATTGGGAACAGTAAAAAAAAAATAAATAAACTGCAGTAAGTAAAAACTGATATAAAACTAGCTCTGCCAATTTTTGTATTATTATATTTACTTTTCCAAAGTCACCACCAGATACTTGTTTATTACAAATAACAAAGTAATTCCCATTTTAGTTCCTACTTTTTGGATTTTTTCCTTTGTCTTTGGGAACACTTGATATACCTAGTGACCATGTTTAAGTTATTTTAAGTAAATTAAAATTTAATGATTTATGGAGAGACTCATTTGTGCAATTTAATTTTATTATTAGTCTTTGGTTATTTGATATACTCAAAAAAATCAAGTAATAATGTTTTTTAAACATTCTCTATAATTTTATCAATGGATTTTTATAGAAATTTTAACTGTGTCTCCAGTACTTCTCTAAAAAAAAATCACATTTATATTATGACAAAATTTTGTTCTTTATCATTCACAATGAAATCTGTATTTAAAATATATCCATGAACTAAAAAAAAAACTTCTTTCTGTGCCTAGTACAGCTATGGCCCATTGAGCATCTGACCTGAGTCATGACTCCAAAACATTGAATATTGAATAGGCTGATAGGGGTGTTGCCCCTCATCTATCTACCAGTCCCCACAAACTGAGAGAATGTCTTCACCTAAGCATTTTCCTAAGGAACAAGCTTAAGTATGAAAAAAAAAAAAAAAGGCGATGCATGCAGGTCCTCTCTGATCGTGCAAGGGGCTGATTCTCAGCACTGTGAAACTATTGGCAGCCACTACAGCACTAGTTTGATCCCCAGCCAGGGAGCTGACCCACATGGTACAGTAGACCTCTCTTATCTCGCCCATTGTTCCCATCAGCAGTTGTACTTCAGTCAATCCGCCTGTTCTGCTCCCCAATCTGTCTCTGGTGAATCATCTCACCCCCTGCACCTCTGGCTTACACCCCAGTTCTTGTATGTATGATAAATGAATCTTTTTTTTTAAATATGCATGCACTGGTTCATAAGATTGATTGCAATGGTCAAACTGATATAATCTACTCCGCTGGTTTTATGATGCCATCATCACTGACAAGCCTGGAGAAAATTTCCAACTGATCTATGACACCATGGTTTTTCTGTTCATCACAATATACCGTACAGAGGCCAGGTTGTGTAAAGTGAGAAAAGTATTTGTGGGTACCAAGGGAATTCCTCATCTGGTCACCCAGAATGCTCAAATCATCTGCTATCCTGACCCTTTCATCAAAGTTAATGACACCGTTCAGATTGATTTGTAAACTACAGATTTTACCAAACTTGACACAGGTAATCTGTGCATGTAAACTGGAGGTGTTAACATGGGAAAAATTGGTGTGATCACCAAGAATGAATAAGACCCAGATTCTTTTGATCCAGCCTATATAAAATATGCCTCGCCAACAGCTTTGCAACCTGTCTGCGCAACACTTGTTATTGACAAAAAACAACAAGCCAGGTATTTCTCTTCCTTTAGGAAAATGTATAAACCGCACTTTTATGAAGAGAGATACAAGAAAATGGCAGTCCAACAAAGAAGTGGTGAAATGCTTATTAGGTAACATAATTGGATGTAAAGATCATGGTGATTAAAAATTAAAACACATAATGATTTAAAAATTAAATTAACTAAAATAGTAATGTAATACTTTATTTTTTAATTAGAATAATTATAATAATATAGGAACAGAAGTGGGATCTTTTGTAATTATCATTTCATTTAATCCTCTCAATTTTACTGAGAATTTAATATGCTATTTAACATATGCAATCACTATGACTTAGTTAAGTCAGTTTGTATGTCATATGAGAGACATGTCAGCATTAAATTCATTCCATCACTTTCCAAGACTATTGCTCACTTCATTTTACAATATTAAATTAAAATAATTAAAATGGCAAAATATTGAAATGTGTTTTTCTACTAAAAATTTGAATGCAACAAAACTTTCAACCGAATATTTCTGACATAAAAGTAGCATGTTTGTAAAATTTTCCACAGAGGTAACAGCATTGCATTGAAGTAACTGAATTTTATTTATTACAGGACTTCACATATGTAAGTACAATTATAGCATGGAAACCATTATTTAGAGAGTGTCCCAGCTTCCCAGTCATACCTCTGCACCTAATACAATTGTTGTAACATAAAAATATATTATAAGAACATATTCCTTAATTTTCAGAGTGTATAATCTCCTCCACCTGAATTAAATGCAATGTCCATAGATGTCAAAATTTTTCTATTAAATATAACTTATAATCTACTATTTCATCAATGTCTTACTATTTATACTAACCAATATCATAATGCCATCTTCACATAAAGATACCTTATTCTCTCATGCACACATATTATCTCATGCACATATGTATTATTTACCTAGTCCTAAAATTCTGTGTTGATTTCTATTTAGGGAAAAAGCAGCAAAAGGTTTGGACAAGATGAATCTGGGATAAATTCAATGCGCCTCCCCCCATGCTGAGTTAAAAGTACTAATATTGGTGAGTTAAAAGTACTGAGTCACAATTTGCTCAGTTAAAAATCAGAGCAATAAAACCTACCTAAAGTGTTGTGGCAATTGAAAAAGATGTATGAAATGAATGAGGTATCAGTTGAATTGTAGGTAATAATGTATGACAGTCATAATACAGTAGCTACTATTATTTTATTAAATTTATCATAAACATCATATTTTAATATTATGTTCCAGTGTTAATTTCTCTTCTCTGTGGAGCAGACTTATGCGACTTTGTGCTGCCCTTGTCATATACCTTGCTTATCACCTGCTCTTTTTCTGATCATGCCTTCATGCCAGGTGAGATACTGTGCCAATGTTCCAGTTCTCTAAACAAGCTCAATTACAATGTAGGTTGCAGCAGGAGGAACAGTGCAATAGGAATGAAACAAAGCACAGATTTATACTTGTAATGCCAAAACCTTGGAGGGATGCTAAGAAATATTTCTACTGGTTTGAAAATCTGCATTTGGCATGATAATATGAAGTCAGTGTTTTAGATTTGAAGGAGACAAAAAGTTCCAAAATTACCATGTTAAATTTTTCCAGCATGTTCACAAAGAAAGAAAGATGTCTATGTTTACTTGCCATGACTGTAGAGGATTTAACTCATACATGGTATGGCTGGTAGAGAAGAACAGTAAACAAATAATGCATTGTTACTTAACAGAGTTTATAAAGGAGATATGTAATAAAATTTGAAATAACAGTTCCACAAGTACAAAATACCAGGAACTGGAGGGAGTAAAGCTAATCCAAATAAATCAGAAAGAAAAAGACAAACAGACAAGTACCAGATGGTCTCACTTATAAGTAGAATATATGGTACGTTTCAGAGTGTCAGTCAAAACCAAACCAATCATATACTATTACCATGTGACTGAAAATTGAGGTGAACAGTGAGGGATGGCAAAGGGGTGTGGATGGGGGACCCAAAGGTATGTGACAGAAGATTATTGGGCATAGATGGTTGGAAGTGTGTGAAAATATACATTTTCAGAGATTTACACCTATAAACCCAAAACTAGATATAATGATATAAACCTACTTTATCACAGTAAAAAATAATGTGAAAAATAAAATAATTACCTTTCCAAGTTATAAAAAGAGAATTAATAAAGAAATCTTCTGTGTATATAAAAATAATTAAATTATTTTGCAGTTAAAAAGAAGTCTTATCAATTACTTATAAATAAAGAAAATGTCAGGTGTAGCCAATAGCAAGTGAATGGGATGGTGGAGGAATAATAAATAAAAACAAGGCTGATAGTAGTGTAACAGTGTGCTACCCATAGAAAGGGGAGATTCCAGGTTCCCTGCCCCACCCAAGGAAGGGTGGAAGTAACCACGGGCAAGAAGCTGAAGAAGAGGTGAAAGAAGTGAAGAGCAATGGGAAAAGATTGGAGGAAGAACATGCAGCAGAAAGACTTGTGAAGCAGAAGCTATGCTTGCTTCTCTGACTTGGACTTTTAGAGATATGGAAAGAGACACTTCAAAGACACGTAGTTGAGAGGAGGCTGAAAACGGCAGCCTTTATCTTGACTTGGATTTTTATTTTGGTCTTTTCCTTTTAGGCTTGCTGGCTCTTCCTACCCATTCTTATGTGTCCCCAAAAGTAAATGCCTTAGACTTGTATCAATCTTTCAAATCTTAGTGGTTCTGGTTTTGCCAACCCTATTTTGCTGAGCATTTACCCACAATGGAATGGGTAACTTTTGGTGATTAATTTGGAAACTAATTTTGTAATCTTTCTCTTCTCTTTACTGCACAGTAATTGTTACACACTAATTGTATTAAAGTTCTTTTCTATTGCAGGTCTTACACACTAGAGTATGTTTTGTCTTTATTCTATGAATGCTAGAAGCCACTTAGAACAGGAAGGTTTAGGGGCTTAGAGGGCCCCTCATTCTCTCTAACAATAAAAAAGTTAAAAAATGAAATAATACTAAAAATGATGGTGTTATGAAGACTTTGTTTTTTCTATTTGAGAAGGCACCTGATTCTATAATAACGTAGACTGAAGAAACATCCAGCCCCCTAGGCAATCATCCTGTTTCACCTTGGTGAGGAACACTTGTATGAAATCTGTGATGCTCACGCAGTGTTTGTAGGACTTAAACATACAACTACACAGAAAATAAAATTAACCAATCAAAAAAGAACTGTATCTTCTTTTCAAAATAGTATCTTTCTGGAGAACCATAGGTATACAAGAGACCTCTGAGGACAAATTTAATTTCTTTAGTAGAAGGAACAATATAATTTTCATAGACTGCAAAGAAAAATAGAAATTATATATAGAATATAAAGAACCTTAGAAAATAACTCACATACATATATTATACATTTTGAACCCTCTTAACGCTCCATTCTGTTTTCTCTTTAGTAACCAAATTATCATCTCTATTGCCTAACTCACAGAAAGTTAAAATATCATCAGGATAGTATTTCCCCACTACAATTTTACTTCAATCCGCCAGTATATATTATTAGTGAAACTATCACTTATACAATTTTGTACAATAGTCTCAGAATTAAAAACAAACTTATTTACTTATACAACAACTTAATATGGTAAACAAACAATACGTTGTTTTTCTCTAACTTCCAACATGTACATTTGACATAATTGTGATTCCTTTACGTAGACTGTTGTGACAACATGGCATTTTCTTCATGAATTCCATTTTCGAATATCTATCATAACAATCGGCTAATAGTTCTTTACTATTAACAATTTTTCAGGGCCTGCCTTGTGGCGCAAAATGTTAAGTCTCAGCACTATGAAGCTATTCGTAGTCACTGAAGCACGAGTTCCACGCCAGGGTGCTAACCCACATGGCACAGCAGACCTCTCCTGCCTCACCCGCTGCTCCCCTCAGCAGTGTATTTCAATCAATCTGCCTGTTCTGCTCCCCTCTCTGTCTCTGGTGAATCCTCTCACCACCCTCCACACCTCTGGTTTATACCACAGCTCTTATACGCATATATAAATAAATTTTTAAAAATAATAATTTTTTATGGTCACCTCATTGAACTATAAAATAAAGGCATGCTGTGTGCATTGATAGTATCAATATTGCATTTGGGGAATATGAGAATACAAGTATTTTTTTAAGATTTATTTATTTATAAATACAAGCTGGGGTACAGGCCAGAGGTGTGGGGAAGCGAGAGGGTTCACCAGAGACAGGGTGGGGAGCAGAACAGGCAGATCAACGGAAATACACAGCTGAGGGGAGCAGCAGGCGAGGCAGGAGAGGTCTGCCATGCCATGTGGGATTCTCCCAGGTCGGGCGTCGAACTCGCATGACCACTGCTGAGAATTCCACAACACAGCACTTAACCGCTGCGCCACCAGGGAGGCCCGAATATGGGAATACAGTTTTATAGAGACTAGCCAAGGTGCTAAAGAGTGTACATTTTATCAGTGAGGAAATTAAAACTTACAGTGTTGTTTATGTTCCAACATCTTCTTTTACTGTTTATTTTCATTAATAAATGCAAATTTCGTTACAATATGCAAAAGAAAAATTTTATATGCAATACGAAGAAAGGGAACGAGAAAGGAAAGAAAGGTGAACTATTTGAAAAAAAATAACTGAGCATTTACTATAACTAGTACCTTCAGTGAAGTAACAAATATATTAGGAATAATTTCGTGAGAAAAGTTTAAATTAGGTAGAGGGGTAATGGGTATCTCAACTAAGCCTTTCACAGTTGTAGCATAGATACTATCTATGAAGGTGGCATGTTCCAAGTTCATAATGGGAGTTGCTTCAATGAGATAAAGGATTTATGAAATTAATTATGAGGAAACAAGATTTATTAATTACTGTAAGGTTGTACTTTTCTTGTAGTTTTCAAAAATTTGAAGAGTTCTTGACCACTTAAACTTAAGTACTTTTTTTTCTGCTCAGTGTCCATTCTTCCTTACTTTGGGTGTAAGCAACTTCATTTAGAATAGAAAATCACCTCTCTCTCAATTACATTCCATCTAATTACAGTAAAAGTTGATAAAAGCTCATGTTCTTAAGACCCAACAGCCCTGATGCACAGCAGGTTCAGTCATGTACTAGTGAAAGTGCAAGGAAATCCAGCCCTCTGGCTCTACCAATCTCACCAGGGGACTCACACCTAGTTGGGAGCTGCAGGAGATCCCACTTACCAATGCAGGAGAACATCCTGGAAACACAGCAGAACCATGCACACCCTGACAAGTGGGCCATGAAATGCCACTCACTGGTACCAGCATTTGCTCTGGAAGACCTGTGCCCTGATGGTATCTGCAGAAACTCCCACCCAATAGTTCCAGCAGACCCAATGCCCAATAGGAGCACCCAAGCCCCATTAAGAGTATTGGGAAATCCCACTCACTGGCACCAGCAGCCAAATGGCACCATGTTTAGATGGTAGTCATAGGAGGCAATGCCCACAGGCCCAGCAGACTTGTGAGCCACACCTTGAATAAACCCAAAAGAAAACAGTGGGAAAAAAAAAAAAACACAAATAATCAAGCAAGCCTTCTGGGGAAAAATACAGCACAGAAAGAAAATCAGTCTTCAGAATACAGTACTGACATGGAAGAATTTTTCAGCTTGTCAGTTGAAGAATTAAAAATTGCTGTATGTTTGGTAGAATGCAGGATGGTTCAACATCTGAAAATCAATCAATGTAATCCAACACATCAACAAAAAGAAAAATAAAGACCATGTGATCATATCAATAGATGCTGAGAAAGCATTTGACAAAGTACAACACACATTTATGATAAAAGCCCTTGAAATCCTTGGGATAGAAGGAACATACCTCAACATAATAAAATCCATATACGACAAACCCACGGCCAATATTATCCTCAATGGTGAGAAGATGAAGGTCTTTCCCCTAAGATCAGGCACAAGGCAAGGATGTCCACACTCACCATTACTTTTCAATATAATACTGGAAGTCCTAGCCAGAGCAACTAGACAAGAGAAAGACATTCAAGGGAACCAAATAGGAAAGGAAGAAATTAAACTGCCTCTGTTTGCAGACGATATGATAATATATATACAAAACCCTAAAAACTCCATAGGAAAACTACTCAAAATAATAGACCAGTTCAGTAAAGTAGCAAGATACAAAATCAACACACAAAAGTCAATAGCATTCCTCTATGCAAACACCCAATCTGAAGAAGAAGAAATTAAGAAACCAATCCCCTTCAAAATCGAAACCGAAAAAATCAAATATCTGTGAATAAATCTAACAAAAGACATAAAGGACTTTTACAAAGAAAACTACAAAACTCTGTTGAAAGAAATAGAAGAAGACACAAGAAGATGGAAAGGCATCCCTTGTTCATGGACTGGAAGGATTAACATTATCAAAATGGCAATCCTACCAAAAGCAATTTACAGATTTAATGCTATCCCAATAAAAATCTCAATGACATTCTTCAAAGAAATAGATTGACTACTGATGAAATTCATATGGAACCACAAAAAACCTCGCATAGCTAAAGCCCTACTAACTAAAAAGAAAGAAAATGGAAGAATTTCACTCCCTGATTTCAAATTATACTACAGAGCCATAATAATTAAGACAGCATGGTACTGGAACAAAAACAGACAGAAAGACCAATGGAACAGAATAGAATACCCAAAATTAAAGCCACATATCTATGAACAATTAATCTTTGACAAATGAGCAAAGAAAATGCAATGGAACAAGGACAGTCTATTCAATAAATGGTGCTGGAAAAACTGGACACCCACATGCAAAAAAATGAAGCTAGACTACTACCTCACACCCTGCACAAAAGTCAACTCAAAATGGATAAAAGACTTCGATGTAAGACCTGAAGCCATAAAATGTATAGAAGGAAATATAGGCAAAACTCTACACGACATACATCTCAGGAAAATCTTGAAAGACACATCCCTCAAAGCGAAGGAAGTGAAAGACAAGATAAACAGATGGGATTACATCAAAATAAAATGCTTCTATACAGCAAAAGAGACATTAACCAAAACTAACAGGCACCCTACCAACTGGGAAAAGATCTTTGCACACAATATTTGTGATAAAGGACTGATAACAAAAATTTACAAGGAGGGCCTCCCCGGTGGCGCAGCGGTTAAGTGCTGTGCTGTGGAGTTGTCGGCAGCGGCGACGCGAGTTCGATGCCCGGCCGGGGAGAATCCCACATGGTGCGGCAGACCTCTCCTGCCTCGCCCGCTGCTCCCCTCAGCAGTGTATTTCTGATCTGCCTGTTCTGCTCCACGCTCCGTGTCTGGTGAACCCTCTCGCCACCCCACACCTCTGGCCTGTACCCCTGCTTGTATGCATAAATAAAAAATAAATCTTAAAAAAAAAAATTACAAGGAACTCACACAACTCAACAAAAACAAAGCCAATAATCCAGTCAAAAAATGAGCAGAAGAGCTCAAAAGGCACTTCTCCAAAGAAGAAAAGCAAATGGCCAACAGATACATGAAAAAATGCTCAACATCACTTATAATCAAGGAAATGCAAATCAAAACCACTATGAGATACCACCTCACACCTGAGAGGATAGCACACATTAAAAATACAGGCAACAACAAATGCTGGAAAGGATGTGGAGAAAAAGGAACTCTTCTACATTGCTGGTGGGAATGTGAACTGGTCCAACCACTATGGAAATCTGTATGGCGATTCCTCAAACTGCTAAACATGGAGCTCCCATACGACCCAGCAATACCACTTTTGGGAATTTACCTAAAGGACACAAAAACACTAATCCGAAAGGATACATGCACCCGTATGTTCATTGCAGCACTATTCACAATAGCAAAGGTATGGAAGCAACCCAGATGTCCAAAAATAGATGATTGGATCAAGAAGATGTGGTCCATATACACAATGGAATACTATTCAGCATGGAAAGACGATAAACACATGCAATTTGCAGCGACATGGATGGAATTAGAGGGAATCATACTCAGTGAAATAAGCCAGAAAGAAAGAGAAAAATATTGAATGGTTTCACTTATAACAGGACTATAGGGAGGCCGGGTGGGAGAGAGACACTCAGCGGTGGGGAGGGGGGCAACAGGGGAGGGTAAGGGCACAAATCGGAAGAGAGGAGAATACAGGGGACCATGGAGATGGATCACGGGTGAATTGGTGGTGGGCTGCCCAAGGGGAATACAAAATGTAAAAGACATAAATAACAACAACAACAAAAAATCATTGACGGAGAAAGCATGCATTCTACAAAAAAGGAGAATGGTGTAAAATATATATAAAATAAAATAAATAAATAAAAAGATAAAAAAATTGCTGTAATATTAAAAATCAATTTGAAAAACATATGATGATGCAAGAAGATGCAGAAAAAGAAAATATTATGATAAAAATAATAAATAGTAGATAAAAAATTAAACTTTAGATAAGAAAAGAAAGGGGGCCTCCCTAGTGGCACAAGGGGTTAAGTCTCAGCACTATAAAGCTATCATCAGCTACTGCAGCATGAGTTTGATCCCCAGTCAGGGTGCTAACACACATGGCACAACAGACCTCTCCTGTCTCACCTGCTGCTCCCCTCAGCAGTATATTTCAGTCAGTCCACATGTTCTGCTCCCTACTCTGTCTCTGGTGAAACCTTTCACCCCCTCACCTCTGGCCTACACCCCAGCTCTTGTATCCATAAATAAATAAATATTTGTAAAAAGGAATAAAGAAAATAAAGGGACTGCAGAATATTCCAACATCAGTGGGGGAGGTAAAAAAATCAAGTAAAAAGCTATGAAAATGAAAGTCAACATGGAATAATGAATTATTAATCTTGAAGACACATATGCAAAGTGAAACAAGAAAGATAAAGAAAAGGAAAAGAATGAAGAAAAATTTTGAGATTTATCCAACTTCATGAGGAAAGAAAATGAAAGTCATTGTAATCCCAGTAGAAAAAGAGAGAGTGAACTTAAAAGCTATTCAAGGAAATAATTGAAGACTTTCCAAACATGAAGAAGGAAATGAAAATACACATAGAGGAAGCTTATAAAGAGGTCAAACTATTAAAATGAAAAGAAACTACAGGACAACACATAAAAGCAAAGGCTCCTAGAGTCCATGGCAAGTAATAAATAATGAAACTAAAACGGTGTGGGGCAGATAACATAAAGGCAAACAGATTATGTTTACCTGAGACTTCTATGAAGAAACACCATAGGCAAAAAGATAATACAGTTATATCTTCAAAAAAACTCAAGATAACAAATACCAACCAAGAATAGTCTATCTTGTAAAACATTCCTTCCTATACGGGGGAAAGTAAGGACTTGCTCAGACAAACAATATTTTCAAGAATTCTTCACAACTACCACCCCCACCCTCATCCAAGTAACTAACATAGAAATGAATACATAGAACTGAACAAGGAATTAAACAGAAGCACACAACAATGAACAAAGTGTCAGTAACAAACTACCATGTAGAATACTTATTTTATTTTATTTCATTTTTTTTAAGATTTATTTATTTATACATACAAGCTGGGGTACAGGCCAGAGGCGTGGGGCGGTGAGAGGGTTCACCAGAGACAGAGCGGGGAGAACAGGCAGATCAGAAATACACTGCTGAGAGGAGCAGCCGAGAGGCAGGAGAGGTCTGCCGCACCATGTGGGATTCTTCCCGGCCGGGCGTCGAACTCGCATCGTGTGCTGCCGACAGCTCCACAGCACAGCGCTCAACTGCTGCGCCACCAGGGAGGCCCAGAATACTTATTTTAGATCTTAATATACTAAATTCATCAATAAAATGATACAGAGTAGCAGGTTGGACTAGAAAAGAGAATCCAACCTTCTATTGCCTCCAGGAAATACATCTTTGTCCCAGAGATAGACAGATTAAAAGTAAAGGGTTGCAAAATAATCCTACAAGCAAATGTCCGCCAAAAAAGTCAGGGAGAGTCATACTTATATCAGATAAAACAGATATCTATCTAAAAATGTTGACAAGAGACAAGGATGGGCACTATAGAACTATCAAGGTAATACTACATCAGTAAAACATAACACTTATCAATATATACTCACACACTTAGGGAACATTGCAATACATTAGACAACTACTATGATATCTGAAAACAGATACTGGAGAATATATATACATGTGGGAGGAGACTTCAATATCCCACTTTAACTAATGGGCAGATTAACAAGGCAGAAAATAAACAAGGAAACAATAGCCCTAAACAAAGATCTAGAACATGAGTATATCAGACATAAATAGGGCACACACACCCCAAATTAATACACAAATTAATACACATTTTTCTTGAGTTCAGAGAGCTTATTCTCCAAGATTGACCTAATACTGGCTCACAGTACAAACATCAACA
>PVIJ01018050.1:0-27480 GCA_004024925.1 Scalopus aquaticus | reverse complement strand
TTGAGCAGTTTGAGGAATCGCCATACAGCTTTCCATAGTGGCTGGACCAGTTCACATTCCCACCAGCAGTGTAGAAGAGTTCCTTTTTCTCCACATCCTTTCCAGCATTTGTTGTTGCCTGTATTTTTAATGTGTGCCATCCTCACAGGTGTGAGGTGGTATCTCATAGTGGTTTTGATTTGCATTTCCTTGATTATAACTGTTCACAATAGCAAAGGTATGGAAGCAACCCATATGTCCAAAAATAGATGATTGGATCAAGAAGATGTGGTACATATACACAATGGAGTACTATTCAGCATTCAAAGAAGATAAACACATGCAATTTGCAGCAACATGGATGGAATTAGAGGGGATCACACTCAGTGAAATAAGCCAGAAAGAAAGAGAAAAATATCAAATGGTTTCACTTATAACAGGACTATAAGGAAACCAAATAGGAGAGAGACACTCAGCAGGGGTGGGGGAGGCAAGGAAAAGGGCACAAAATGGAATAGAAAAGAACACAAGGGACCATGGAGATGGATCACGGGTGAATTGGTAGCGGGATACCCAAGGGGAATACAAAATGTATAAGACATAAATAATAATAAAAATATATATTAAAAAAAAAAGAAATGACATCTTTTTTTGTTTGCAAGCCTGGCCACAATATGATCTCAAGGACAGGGAATCCTGGCCACCTGAGGGAAGTATGAATTATAACACCATCTATTATTTGGAATTGTTTTGTAAAAAGGAAGGGAAGCAGTCTGAATTGGCCTACCTACAGGTTTTCTCCTCCCTTGGGGACAATAAAACGTTAATTGGTAACTATGGCTTAACGCCTCCTGGGGATCTTTTGCCATCACCCCAGTCGATAATTCCTTCCTGTCCTCCATACCCAGGGATCTTCAATAAAGTAGATGAGGACCAGTCTCCTGCTTTACCTTTCCCTTCAGCGGTGCAGAGAAGTCAGTTCCTCAGCTTAATCCAGCGGTCTCCCAGACAGTATTAAAGGAGAGCCATTTAAGACAAATTAAAACAGACCTGGGGAAGTTTTCTGATGATCCAGATAAATATACAGAGGTGTTTCAGGACCTAACCTGGTCATTTGATCTGGAATGGAAAGATGTAATGCTCATTCTCAACCAGACCCTCTCCTCAGGAAAAAAGGAAAAAGTTCTTAAGGAGGCCCTGCAATATGGGCATGACTGGTATGCTGTCAATGCCCCCGGGAAGGACAAGGGAGGAGCTTAGGGGGTGCCCCACTGGAAGTCAGGCAGCTCCTTTCTCTGATCCTGGTTGGGACCCAGAGGACTCTTGAAGACTATAGCCCAGAAGTGGTAATTTGGAGTTGCATTTCCAAAAAGCTACATCTTACTTCTTTTTATACTTTAACCTTTGTATCAGCAATACTAGAATGCTGTCAATGTGAATACACTGCCTATGTATAAATAAATAAATCTTAAAAAAAAGAAAAGAAAACGGTGCTGAACAAAATCCCAATTTGTAAACAGGGATTCTCTCAGGTCCTAGTGATCCTGCCGAATATATAGACCTATCTGTGCTCAGGCTGCCTGGAAGGTGAGGTCTTCCCTACTGTGGGCCGCTAGTGGGGCCCTCCTGTATCCCTGGGGGCACTGCCCAGAGCACCTGGCGTCCTCTGCCTGAGTGCACAGGTCCCAGCCGGGCCTTGCACTCATCCCGGAATCCTGCACGGGGCCTCAGGCACGGCCCAGCGCCCCTGGGACCCGGCTTGCCCCAAGACCACACATCCCTGGCCTGGAAGAAGAAATCATTTTATTGTTTGTGTTACAGAAGGGTTGAGAAAGTCATACTCCAAGGCACTAAACTACTCAAAACTGGCACAAGTGATACAGAGGGAAAATGAAAGCCCATCGGCCTTCATGGACAGATTGAGGGAGGCATTGGGTAAACATACTTGTATGATCCCAGATTCACCTGAGGGGGGAACTGTTAAAGATAAATTTATTACTCATCGGCACCAGATATCAAGAGAAAGTTATAAAAATTGGCCTTTAGCCCTGAACAGAATATGGCAAACCTCCTGGGTGTGGCCACTTTGGTCTTTTATAACTGAAACCTGGAGGAGAACAGGGAACAGGAACAGAGAGGCAGGTGTATGGCAGAGGCCTTTGTAATGGCCTTATGAGGCCACCCAGGGGCCCCAGAAGGGGGACAGGAGCAGCGACAGAGCTCAGTCACCTGCTACCTCTGAGGCAACAAGGCCCATTACAGGCAGAACTATAAACGACAGCGAAAGCTGCCTGGACCCTGCCATATCTGTCAAGGGGACCACTGGTGGAAAGACTGTCCTCGGGGCCAGTACCCCAAGGTCAGGAGCAGAAACAGGCATGAAGGGTCCCAGGGCAGACACTGGCTCCTGTCACCATTATAACCCCGCGGGAGCTGTGGGTGGTCCTTAATCTTGGGGGCCAGAATGTTGACTTCCTTTTGGATACAGGGGCCGCTTACTCTGTCCTTCTCCATAACACTGGACCTCTTTCCTCCAAGTCAGTGACCGTTAGAGACACATCTAGCAAGTCGAAAACTAAATTCTTTACTCAATCTTTGAGCTGTGACTGGGACTCAGTGTTATTTTCTCAAGCCTTCCTGGTGGTCCCTGAGAGCCCAACCCCTCTCTTAGGATGAGATTTATTAGCAAAAATGCAAGCTTCCATCCACATGGATATTGATCAGAAAACTAAGCTGTGCCTGCTACTAGTGGAGGTAGATGTCAATCTGGACTAAGGGCAACTGGAGGGAGAACTGGGAGCACCAAGTTGGCTTCCCCCATTAGCATTCAAATTAAAAACCCTGACCAGTTTCCCCATTAGCATCAATATACTCTACAACCTGAAGTCCGTTACAAGGCATAATTAATAATCTAAAGGAACAAGGACTCTTAGTCCCTTGTAACACCCCCATTTTAGGAGTTCAAAAGCCTAATGGTAGTTGGAGACTAGTACAGGACCTTAGGGCTATTAATGAGGCAGAGGTCCCACTACATCCTATGGTGCCAAATCCATATGCCCTTTTGTTCCAAATTCCTGAGGGAGCTGTGTATTTTACAGTTTTATTTTATTTTATTTTTTTAAGATTTATTTATTTATGCATACAAACTGGGGTACAGGCCAGAGGCATGGGGCGGAGAGAGGGTTCACCAGAGATGGAGTGGGGAGCGGAACAGGCAGACAGATCGACAGAAATACATCGAACTCATGTTGCCACTGCCACCGCCAACAGCTACACAGTGCAGTGCTTAACTGCTGCACCACCAGGGAGGCCCTGTTTTACAGTTTTAGATCTTAAAGATGCATTTTTTTTTTCTGTGACACTGTAGCTAAAGATTCTCAATTCCTTTTTGCTTTTGAGGGCCCCTCACACCCTAGCAGTCAGCTGACTTGGACAGTCTTGCCCCAGTGGTTCTGGGACAGCCCTCACCTCTTTGGGCAAGCTTTAGCCTCTAATTTGAAGAGATTCACTCCTCCCAGTGAAGCCTTAGTCCTTCAGTATGTAGATGTCCTCTTTCTGTGCGCAAAGACGAAGGATCAGTGTGCTGAAGCCACTCAAGCTCTGTTAACCTTTCTGGCTGACTGTGGCTAAAGAGTCCCCCGGGGAAAAGCCCAGATATGCCAATCTCAGGCCAAATGTCTTGGCTTGTTGCTTTCCCAGGGGGTGTGAGCACTAGGAGAGGAGAGGGTCAGACCCGTCTCTCATCACCCCCTGCCTGAGACTGCTCGCCAGTTATGGGGATTTTTGGGCATAACTGGATATTGTAGAATTTGGATTTCTGGATTTGGGGAAATAGCATGGCCCCTATATCAGTTACTGAAAGAGACTCAGTGTGAGGAATAAATAAAAACCAGTGGACACCTGAAGCCATCCAGGTTTAACCTGTTTATTACAGAACGAGCAGGAACGGCACTTGGAGTAGTTACTCAGCCAAAAGGAGGGGGCTCAGCAGCCTGCAGCTTACTTAAGCAAACAACTGGATCCAGGGGCCCCTGGGTGACCACGCTGCCTAAGAGCAGTTGCTGCAGCAGCACTGCTGGTACCTGAGGCCAATAAATTAACCATGGGAAGGGATTCGATAGTGCAGATCCTGTATGACATATCAGGTTTGTTCAATTCCAAAGGAAATTTGTGGCTTTCTGACAGCTGGCTATTAAAATATCAATCCTTCCTTTTGGGGGGAATCTGTAAGCCAACTGTGGGTCTGCTCAACTTTAAATCTAGTCACCTTCCTCCCAGAATCCACTGATGACATTCCTGGACATGACTGTCAGCAAGTTCTGACTTTTAGCTACTCAGCCTGAGAGGACTTAAAGGACATCCTATTATTAACCCCGATCTAACTATGATTATGGATGGGAGTTCATTTGTAGAACAAGGGGTGCGCTGGGCTAGGTATGCTGTAGCTACTCTCTTAGATGTTCTTGAAAGCTGTTGTCTCCAGGTACCAGTGCCCAATTGGCAGAGCTGATAACCTTGACCAGAGCCCTAGAGCCAGGTCAAGGGCAAAGAATCAATATCTATATGAATTCCAAATCTGCATATTTAATTCTCCACGGGCACGCCGCTATCTGGAAAGAAAGGGGATTCCTGACCTCTGAGGGGACCCCAATTAAATATCATGCTGAAATAAATAGAGTATTGCAGGCAATAATTAAACCACTTGAGGTGGTGGTGATGCACTGCAGGAGGCATCAAAGAGGATCTGACGAAATCGCAGAAGGGAACAAAAAGGCTGATTTCTGGGCCTCCCTGGTGGCGCAGCGGTTAAGCGGTGCGCTGTGGAGCTGTCGGCAGCAGCAGCAGCGGTGACATGAGTTCTACGCCTGGCCAGGGAGAATCCCACATGGCACGCAGACCTCTCCTGCCTTGCCCGCTGCTCCCCTCAGGAGTATTTCTGATCTGTGTATTTCTGATCTGCCTGCTCTGCTACCCGCTCTGTCTCTGGTGAGTCCTCTCGCTGCCCCACGCCTCTGGCCTGTACCCCAGCTTGTATGTATAAATAAAAAATAAATCTTAAACAAAAAAAGGCTGATTTCCAAGCAAAGAAAGCAGCAGTGAGGACTTCATAGGTCCAGGCTCCCCTAGTGTGCACAGGACCATTAGAGGCTATAGCTCCTCAATATACTCTGTAGGAGTTACAGGAGACTATGTGTCTGGGAGGAACTATTATTCCCTCTGGGTGGATACAAACAGAAGATGATAAATTACGTGTTCCACCCAGTGCCCAATGGAAGGCCCTTATTCTTGGTAAACCTTGCATCAAACTTTCCACTTGGTAACTGAAAACTCTTATATGGTTAAGACTTTATTCACTGACAAAGATACGCTAAAGACCCTCACCCTGGTTATTAAGGCATGTGAAGTGTGCAAGAAAAATAATCCTCTTGATAGGAGGATTGCACCTCCACGTCTCCAGAGATCTGGCAGATATGTAGGTGAGATTGGCAATGAGATTTCACTCATATGCCTAAGTATCGAGGACTCAAGGGTAGACACTTTCACAGGCTGGGTAGAGGTTTTTCCTTGTTGAACAGAACAAGCTGGAGAAGTGGTTCACACTTTAATAGATGAGATCATTTATTTGGCTTGTGTCATGGGCTTCAGAGCGGTAACAGTCCTGCTTTTAAAGCAGGAGTCACTCAAAAGGTATCAAAGGACGTAGGCACAGATTATCACTGACACTGTGCTGGGAGGCCGCAGTCCTCTGGAAAGGTGGAAAAACTAATGAGATACTTAAGAGACATCTAAGAAAACTCTCACAGGATACACAGCAGCCTTTGACTGCTCTTTTGCCCTTGGCTCTCTTAAGGATAAGAAATACTCCAAAAATGCTTGGTCTCAGTCTTTTTGAGTTACTCTTCCTCAAAAGTGATTTACTGTTTGATCCTGAAACTATTGAATTGACTAAATTTGTTATAACTTAGCTAAATTTCAAGGCTTTATCAAAAGTTTACCAGAGACTCCTGACAGCTCTGGTCAGCTGGCCCCTCTCTTTGAAGTGGGGGACCTGGTTCTTATCAAAACTACTTCCACTAACTCTCCTTCCCTTAACCCTTCATGGGAAGGTCCCTGTCCTCTTGTTCTCTCTTCTCCTACAGTGCTCAAGCTGACAGGAGTGGACGCTTGCATACATCACACTTGAGTGAAAGTTTGGGACTCTACCTCCACAGACCTCCTGCATGCTGAAAAATCTGTCCTACCCACCTCCTCTTGGACCTGTGAGCCACTAGAGGACCTTTGCTTACTGTTCAAATGGCGACTACAGATGAAAGTACTTAATTTCACTTGCTATCTTTTTGTATTGGATTTACAGTTATAATCTGTCTTGTAATTTTCTATTCACCCTGGGATTATACTCAGTTACACCCCCAGAGTGGACTATTTGTCAAGAAGTTCTTTTATTTTACCTTGCCTTAGTTTCCTGGTCCCAGGAAAAGGGAGTGTTCCAGGTTTCCTGCCCAAGGAAACCTGGGTGGAGCTGAGCGGGAGAGATAGGAAGCTTGAGGAGAGAGAGACATGTAAGAAGCTGCACTGGCCTGGACTGATTGAAACAGATGTGGGTGAGAACGCCATGGGAGGTTAACAATGGCAGTGTTGATCTGGATTTTGATTTTGCTCTTTTCCTCCCAGAATTGTTTGGCTGTTACTGACCCTTGTCTATGGGACCCTGCTGAAAAGTGCTTCAGACTTGTGGCAGGGTTTCGGGTCCTCCTTTGGGCCAATCCCATTTGGGTGGACTTTTACCCATGAGGTGATGGGTAACTTTGGGCACTTGATTTGGAAACTATATTCTGTCTTTTATGTATTATACACTAATTGTATTAAAGTTACTTTCCACTAAAGGTCATAAATGTTTTGTCTTGATGCGGCAGATGGCAGAACCTACTTAGAGCGGGCAGGTTGGGGGTCCTGGGTTGCCCCTCTTCCTGCCCTGTAACAAGTTCTTTCGGAAGGGCTTCTTTGCCCATCATGGCAATTTGGTTATTCTTGGTAACTCTCTGCTATCTCCTTCTGTCTCTTATCACCACCCATTAACTCCAGCTTTAAATCATATGGCAAAGACAGGAAACTATAGTAACTGTTGGTTGTGCCCTAGAGGGGACTGCTGTACAAATAATTCTCCTCCCACCATATTGGCTTCAAAAAGACTTGAGAAGGTGCTAGCTTCTGACTTCTGGCTGACCTTGAAGCTTTATCTATAAAACTCTCAAGCAGAGTTGTCATCTGCTTAGCTGAGTGTTGAAGGGAAGCCCCAGCACATACAGAGGCCCCTCAGCAAGCAGGGAGATTTGTTGTTTCCAAGCACTGAGGAAATCCCCAACTGTTCATTAGCTGACCACAAAGCTAACTAGTAGAAATCTCTTGGACACACATGACAAAGAATAGAGACTTTGTAGAAACCATTCAGAGAAGTCATTAAACAAATAAACACTAAAAACTACAGCAGGCAGCAACAAGAACAGCAAATCCTCAGGAATTCGGGGTATCTGGTTTTCAAAGTTGCTACACAGGATATTTGAATTGTCCAGTTTTCAACAAGAAAAATATCATGAGATGTGAAAAGGAACAAGAAGTCCTACATACACAGGAAGAAATGTAATCAACAAAAATTGACAAAGACTTTAGCATCAGCTATTCTAAGTATGTTCAAAGAACTAAAGGAAACCATGTCTAAAGAACTAAACAAAGTATGAGGATACGAATTAAAAGCATAAATATCAACTAAGACATAAAATTATTATTACTTTTTAAAGATTTATTTATTTATGCATACAAGAGCTGGGTTGTAGGCCAGAGGTGTGAGGTGGTGAGAGGATTCACCAGAGACAGAGTGGGGAGCAGAACAGGTGGATTTACTGAAATACACTGCTGAGGAGAGCAGCGGGTGAGGCAGGAGAGGTCTGCTGTGCTATGTGGGAAGCTCCCTGGCTGGGGCTTGAACTCATGCTGCAGTGGCTGCGGATAGCTTCATAGGCTGAGACTTAACCTGTAGCGCCACCAGGGAGGCCCTCCGCTATCTTGTTTTTAAATCACATTTCTTGAATTATCATCAGTTAAAATTGTTTTCCTTTTATGACGACAAAACATTTGCATTTCCCTCTGTTTATTTTTCTGTTGAGATGTTAAATAAACACTGTCAGCTTTGAGTTAGAGGGACCTCTCCCTTATTTTGACCCTACCTGACCTTCTAACCTTGCCAATCTGTGGGGTGAGAAGACCACAAAGTGAAGAGGACATGGGGCAGGCAGTCTCACTGGAGACAATGGTCTACAAGGTTCCAGACTCCTTGCCCGGGTGTCTCCAAGACACCAGCAGGATCTGAAGGTGTACCCCTTCCCATTGTCTGTCCTCCTAATGTGGGCCACACTGCTGAGGTGCCTTCCCTAGGTGTTGTCAGGAGAACTGCTGGTAGGGGGTAGAGTTACATATTGAAACTATATGGTTGTAGTATACACTTGAGCACCCTGGGGTGGAAAATAAACAGTTCACTGATCAGGGAAGCTCAGCACACAACCAACACCACCACTTCCAGAGTGGAACTCTAAAGTACAGAAATGCTAACTTTGAACGTGGTTTTCCAGGCCATTATGAAGGTATGATTCTTAATATAAGGAGTTAGACAATATGACAATGAATTATATTTTAATTTTAATATGGAGTCTTAAGGCCTATGAACTTTCATCTGAACTCTGCAAATGTTGAGGTGTAGGCACGTTGTATTTGTTTTGTTTCTGTTGTTTTTGTTGAGTTGTAATTGATACAGAACATTATATTAGTCAGATGTACAAAAAAATGATTTGGTATTATTGCAAAAAGATACGCAGAATAAGTAGAGGTAACATCTGTCACCCACACAGTTACAAAATTTTTCCTGAAAGGAACCTTTAAGAACTTTTAAAACTGGAATGTGGTGCTATTAACTACAGTCACCATGCAGGGCACTGCAGCCCAAGACTTCTTTGTTTTATCACTAGAAGTTTTCTGCTTCCTATTTTCTAACTAGAACTTTTCATCTATGTTTACTGATTTGCAAGAGCTAAACGTTTCAGGAACACAACTTTCTCCAGTGTGTTTTTTGCCGACAAGATTTAAACACAACAACGTTTTGTGATATCCAGAAGTCACACGTCTGTCATCAACACGTCCAGTCGCTGTGTCCCTGTGCAGCCCTCCAGGCAGCTGAGGGCCTCTCATTCTCGCCCTGTGGGGACTCCAGTGGGCTCTGACAGCATCCACCTGCCAGGAAAGGGCCCCTTTCAGACACATGTCTTGGACATCTCCGCCCACTGTGCTTCTGCTGAGACTAGATTTCTGAAGCAGAGTCTGACAGTCTTGGTTTTTGAGCCTTGCTGTGCTTTTGTTTCTAAACATTTCAGGTGAAACGTGGCTCTGTTTCTTAGCATGACCCTTCATTGAATAAGTTAAAGAAACACCTTCTGGTGTTTCTGCGGAGCTGAGTGTTCTTTTAGTTTTACTTGTGCAGGGGCAGGGCTGACATTCTGAGGCCTGAGGTCAAATCAGGCCCGTGTCTTTTTCTGTAAAGAAGGTTTTATGGAAACACAGACGCGGTCCTCACTCACTGTCCGGGCTGCCTTCCCACCGGGGCGGCAGAGGGGAGAAGCTGCACCAGAGGTGGCACAGCCTGCAGAGCCTGAAACCTGGCCCTACACAGACACGCTTGGCACCTGCGCTCCATCAACTGGACTGCCTGCTTTCGGGTTTTCCTTCATTCCTGAGCAAAGGATGCTCCCCCACACTCACTGCCATTTTGTTCCCAAGTTCTTGATGACCTGACTGGTCTTTTCTTTAGAAGCAGAATAGCTCTGGGTTTGTCAAGTCCATTGTTGCTGTTTTTGTCTACTGTATAGGTCTTCCAAACCCAAACCTAAAAGTTACTTTTCCAAAATTAAAATTTCACCAAACTTCCAAGATATTTAAATGCTGGTTCTCAATTCTCTTGTCCCCTTGCCTGTGGGAGTGTTCTCTTCCTGTGAGGGTCCCAGGCCTGCAGATGACACAAAGTGCCACTAGGTGGCGTGTAAGTCAGTACTCCACACACCACCCTCCAGCCCTTCACCACCCCCAGAACCCCCCTTGTCTCTGACTTAGTATTTGAGGAACTCAAAACTGAATCTGTTGATAAGCAGGGGAAGACTGCATTAGGACCATTTCCTGAAAACAAAGTTCTGTGTGCCAAAGGCGTGCAAAACACTCAAAATATTTCCAGCATAGATACACTTTCACTGAGACAAGCAGTCAATCGATGATAAAATGGTAACCAATACAGGATTTTACTGAAGCCTCATCGTTTGAATTACAATCGCCAATAGTTTCAGAGCTGCGTTCAGTTAATTAACACAGAAACACATACCATGGGGAGGGGGGGAGTTGAAGGGGACATGAAGTTGTGTTAATCTGAGATCACAAGGAAATGAACTTTTAGTGTTCAAGATTATATTCATCTGTGCACCAACATGGTCCCAAAGTACACTTTTGAATTTTGGGGGGTGTGGAGGGATGGGCTAGGCAAAAGTGCCTGGGCCCTTGCAGTCCTGATTTGGCTCTGGGTATTAGGATTCCTAAAGTGACATTGTTTATCCCAGGCATCGGTGTTACCGACCTTGCTTTCTGGGGAACTGGGACCGTAGCCAGCCCTGTAAATCCCTGGCACACACACCCTGGGCCTTACCATTTCCTTGTTCACCTGCCAGCCCCTGACTCCCTGTACTGGGGCAGGTGGGAAGTGCTGGGTGGAAACCATCATCAGCATCACCCATGCAGACAAGATCCTGCACATGCCCACGCACCACTTCCTCAACACGCTGACCCTCATCTGATGATATGCTTGCTCATCTGATGGAGAGCCAGGCCATCTCCTAGCCCTGCTGTGGGGCTCAGATGTTTTGGTTCCGGGTCTGGGGTGCAGCCACTGCTTCCTTCTCTCTGATGGGTTATGATGGCTAAGGTCATGGAGACCAGCAGGATCTTCTCTCCCTCCTTTTGTCGCAGCCCCTGAGTGGAGCGCTGCTTCTGTGGAGTCTCCCCATCTTGCAGCTGCGCCCAGAGCGCTGGCAAGGCACTGCGCCTCGTCTTCCCTAGCATCCTGGTGGTGCTGGTCTCCTTCCTCCTCATCCTCTTCTCCTATATCTTCATCGTGGCAGCCTTGTGGCAGCCAACTGAGGGTCCCCTCGGCCGCGGCCACCACAAGGCCTTCTCCAGCTGCACGGCCCACCTCTCCGAAGCCGTCCTGCATTTTGACTGCGCATCTGGGGTCTGCCTGCGGCCTAATTCCAGTGGAAACCCTGACGAGGACCGCCTGCTGGCCGTGTCCGACACCTGCTGTGCTGCTGAGGGTGGCTCTGAGCAGGATGCTGGCGCCACGTGGAGGGCTTTCAAACAGACGCCGGTTCCCGAGCCCTGAGCCCTGCAGCCTTTTCATCAGCCCGGCCCCGCCTGACACTCGGTCGCCCCGCCTGGAACGCAGGAGCCATTCCCATGGCCTTGAATGAAGTCGCCCAGGTGAGGCAGTGAACAAACGTGGACCGAGCATGAACTCCACGCAGGCTGCCTTTTCTTTTCTTTTTTTTTTTTTTTTAAAGATTTATTTATTTATACATACAAGCTGGGGCACAGGCCAGATGCGTGGGGCGGCGAGAGGGTTCACCAGAGACAGAGTGGGGAGCAGAACAGGCAGATCAGAAATACACTGCTGAGGGGAGCAGCGGGCGAGGCAGGAGAGGTCCGCCGCACCATGTGGGACTGTCCCCGGCTGGGCCTCGAACTCGCATCGCGCGCTGCCGACAGCTGCGCCACCGGGGAGGCCCAGGCTGCCTTTTCTTTGGTCTTTAGTTCGGTTTAGCTCCCTTGGGATGCAGTGCGGGCTGCAGGTGTGTTGTCGCCAGTGGAGGGCGCCACAGCTTAATGGTGGGCGGTGTTTAGAGCAAGGAGCAAGAACTGGAATGGCTCCAATATCCCTTTATTTTGTCTTGCTCTGAAGACGTTTACTTTTTGTTTGTCAGCAGCCCACGGCTGCCTTTGTTAATGTTTCCTTTCGGAATCGCACGCCTAAATGCTTTTGAATAATTATCCTCGAGATTATTCCTTTTCATCCTTTAGTTATTGGCTGTATGATAGGAAGAAAGAAGGAGGGGTTTTAAAAAATATTGTAATAAAATACATGATGCGTAAAATTTGTCACTTTAACCATTTATATATGCTATTCGCTCTCCGGAGGTGAGTTCCACCTGAAAAACATTTAGCAATCCTTGCCTTTAAAGAAAATACTGGGAGCCTTCCTGGTGGCCTAGGGGTGAAGTCTCAGTACTATCACTCCAGGGAGCTAACCCACATGGCCAGCAGACCTTTCCTAACTGGTTGCTGCTCCCCTCGCAGCGTATTCCAGTAAATCCATCTGTTCTGCTCCCCACTCAGTCTCTGGTGACTCCTCTCATCCCCGGCACCTCTGGCCTTCCCCCACTCCTGCCCCGCCCCACTCCTGTTCTTCTATGCAAAAATATACAAATAAAAACAAAAAAACCCCCTTTGCTTAAAAATAAATAAAGAAAACACTCACCACATATGGCCGGGATTTTGGACTGGGAAGTTCTGAGTCTCCAGGCAGACCACAGTCTGAGACAAAAGGTGTGGACTGTCTCATTTGTACAGATTGGGCTTGTCACAAATTTACCAGGTCAAGAATTCCAGATAAAATGTTTCAGCCTTCGAGTCCAGATCATGAAAAATAAGGTGGGGATCCGCGGCATCCTCGTAAACTGATAATGTTACCCTAATAAAAGGTACAAAAGATGTCCATATTGGGAAAAAGACATAATAAGGATACTTGGATTAGAAAAAGCACATACTTGAGTTCATAAAAATACCCCTTCAGTGAATGTAAAACTGAAAGTAGTTAAACATCTGATAAGAATCAAGCCTATGAAGTTGCCACAGGAAGTTTCTGCGGAGGAGGCCTGGCTAAGCCTGAAGAGCACAGGGAAGGAGGTGGGATGACCCCTAATCCCTCTGGGCCACAGGCAACTAAGTCCTAATGTGAACAGTTTTAGATTAAAAACTGAAAATCATTTTTATTTAAAGTTAGTGAGAAAGTGTTTTCTTTTTTTTTTTTTTTTTAAGATTTATTTTTTATTTTATACATACAAGCTGGGGTACAGGCCAGAGGCGTGGGGCGGCGAGAGGGTTCACCAGAGACAGAGCGGGTAGCAGAACAGGCAGATCAGAAATACACTGCTGAGGGGAGCAGCGGGCAAGGCAGGAGAGGTCTGCCGCACCATGTGGGACTCTCCCCGGCCGGGCGTCGAACTCGCATCGCCGCTGCCGACAGCTCCACAGCGCAGCGCTTAACCGCTGCGCCACCAGGGAGGCCCCGAGAAAGTGTTTTCATTAAAATATATTTTAAATAACAAAAAATACAAGTTCCATCCACGGTAATAATTACATTCACGGGTTTGTGCAACCATCATCACTGTTTCCAAAACATTTTTTATTATCCCAATCTGAAACCCAACTCTCTCATTCAGCAGACACATCTCCTCAGCCCCCACTGACAGTCCCTGTCAAACTCTAACCTACTTTTTGACACTATGAATTACCTCCTCTAGATATCTTATAGAAGTGGAATCATATAATTTTGTCTTATTGTATCTGCCTTAATTCACTTGGCATAATGTTTTGAAGGTGCATTGTGTTGCATGTATCAGAGCTTCAGTTCTTTATAGGGGTCAATACTATTCCATATATTCATATCGATACAGCAGATTTTTATTATCCATCCATCTGTTGACTGATAGTAGGTTATTTCTACATTTTGACTTGTGAATAGTGCTGCTATAAATGTTCATATTTAAGTGTATGGTTGGTCTCTGTTTTCAGTTCCTTGGTATATGTCCTTAAGTGTGGAATTATTGGATCATAAGGTAACCGTATGTTTAAACTTTTGATAAATCACCAAATGATTTTCCACAGTGTGTTCACCTTTCTCCATTCTATCTAGTAGTGTGTGAGGGTTCCATTTTCTTCACGTTTTTGTCAATTATTGTTATTTTCTGTTTTTAAAATCATAGCCATCCTTGTAGATGTGACATGGTATCTAATTGTAGTTTTGTGACTTATTTTGCTTAATTCAACACTGATGATGGATTGATACCATCCAAAGTATCTTTTCTGACCACAGTGGAATGAAATGAGAAATTAGTAAAAGGAAAACTGAATACTTCACAAACATGCACAAATTGTACAGCAAACTCTTAACCAATGGGTGATAGAAGAATTATTAGATTAGAAAGTAGTTTGAGATGAATGAAAATGAATGCACAATATATTGGTGTGGGGTATAGTGGGGTTTACCTGAGGAGTGCCTGAATATTCTAGGAAAGATCTGACATATTTTAACAATGCCTGAAAATAAATATGGACAATCTCGCTATGCACCAAGTTCAGCTCTTGGTAGAGATGTCTGTCCTAATTGATGAAAACGACAATCAAATTGGGGTTGAGACTAAAAAGAGCTGTCACCTGAATGAAAACATTGAGAAAGGATTATTGATGGAGCTTTTATTGTCTTCTTATGCTATAACAAGGTCAGATGCTAAAATTGCCTTTCTGGTTTGTTTTACTGATACTTGTTCTCATCCATTAAGTAATACCAGAGAGCTTGAGGAAAGGACACAATTAGAGTAAAACAAGCAACTCAGAGGTGTGTGAAAGCTGAATTAGAAATTCTCATGGAAGAGGTTCTTCTGGAAGAAATTAATGACCTAATACAAATTCACTCAAAAAGGTTCAATCTAATGGTGTCTCAGGGGAACAAGACAGTGATGACACTGTGTTTGTGATGAAGAATGTAACTTTGAATCCAGATCCTGACAAGATCAAATGTCATTGTTACGTGTCAACGGAAGAACTGGAAGGACTGAAAAAGGGAATCAGAGGTAAAATTAAGATAACTTTGTGGTTCAGATTATTTCAAGGATTTTTCTCTTTAAAAACTTAAATCATTTTAGTAAGTTTGTTGACTATCAGAAAATACACAGAACATGAAGGAGGACATGAGTAATTAGGAAAGTATTAAACATTTCCTCTATTTAGTAAACTTAAAATGATTTCTAAAAAATTTTAAAAAGTTAAAAAATCTCCCCACTAGGTGAACTCTCATTTGAAACATTGATACTTTACAACTAGAAATTGCATGGAAAAGATAACTGATTTCTTAATTTTAGATTAAACACACCATTTACATACTACTACTTGTAACAGACATTTATGAGAGACTATTGTAAAAAAAGAGAGAGCGAATAAACTTAATTTGACATGTCTAAATACATGATCATGCTTTAAAAAAAAGAAAATATACCTACACTTACAGGAAATTAATAGCTGTAAGTGGTTACATTAAGAAAGAAGAGTAGCTCTGCTGCCTGCCTGGGACTATGCAGGTGCCTTTCTTTTTCTTTCTTTCTCCTAATCTGTCTTTTTAAACTGTAAAAAAAAAAAAAAAGAAAGAAGGAAGAAAAACCCCACATCAATAACTTAGCTCTATGCCTCAAGGAACTAGAAAATAAAAAGGAAGTTACAGGCTAGTGATGGGATTTCCACCACGATAGTCTCCAGAAAAACATGGTCCCTGCTTAATGACCATATCTTCCATTTGCCCCAACAGGCTCACCCTTCTCCAGTCTCTGTGTTCTCAGGAGACTAACCCATATCCATTATATTGATGGGCTCTTTGTCCTCCGGCTTCTGGTTAGGTTTGGCCAGTGGGAGATACTGGCAGGAAATTAAGGGCAGGAGGAGAGAAATGTCAGGGAGAGAAATGTTTCTCTCCCAAATCAGCCTGGATGCCATAGGTGACCATTCTCTTACCCAGAGACCACAATCCATCCACAAAACCACTTTCTCTGGGTAGCTGTAACCACCTTCTTTGTACTTTCAGGCATGCGGGTGTTAATAGCTCCTGGTGTTGCCAGCTCTGGGATGCTCACCAGCCCTTCGTTCAGCCCCCACCTTTATGAACAGTCCCATTAAAAATCTGCCCTGTCACACGCAGAAGCACATCATCCATTTCCTGTTGGATCCTAGTTACTACAACTAGAAGGGGAATCACTGAAAAAGGAAGAAGGGAAAGCCTTAGAAAGACCTTGACTGTCTAGCAAGTCATCCTCTCCTGCAGCTCTGACTTGCCTTTGAGGTGCTTCTCCTTTTTTCTCTGTCCTCTAATCTTACCACTCATTCTGCATACCTAAGTGTGCACATGATTAGATGACTCTGACAGGGTTAGGAGTTTGAAAATTCTAAACAGGTGTATTTATTGAAATCCTCTTCTCTTTTTCATTAAATTTTGTTCTCCTGCAACTATTCTGTCATTGTGATGCCCACTTCTGGGAGGAGTTGGGCGACAAATGGCATTTCTAGTACTAGGAGGAGAGAAGTAGAGATGAATGTTGGGGAAATAAGTGGAGTTTTGAAATCCAAATGAGGGGGCAATATTGCAAGGAGCCTTTACAATGGCCTCCAATGATATCTAACTCTATTGTTCATGACCTCATATCATTTCTTCTCCTTGAGTAATTTGCTTCTAACCAACAAAATATGAAAATATTGAGGGGATGTTACTTCAGTCATGTTACAAAGATTTTGACTTGCCTTGCTAGTATCTCTCTCCTTTGCTGGAGCAAACCTTCATGTTGAAGTAGCCCTTGTGGCAAGAATTGAAGGGGTAGCCTCTCTCCAACAGTGAGGAACTGAGGTTCTTGGGCTAGCAGTTCTTGAGGTTGGTCTAACAGTTCTGAATCCAGCCTACAACCAAATCAGTGAAATAGGAAAATGATCCTTTCCCAGTTGAATCTCCAGATGAGGCTTTTGCCCTGGCCAACATCTTGATTGTATGAGAGATCATCTCATGTTCTATGAGAGATCCTGAAGCTGGGGTCTCCGTTAAACCATATTCAGATTCCTGATTTATAGTAATAATGAGCTAGTTAAAATACATGATTTTAAGTCATTAAGTTTGTGGTACCCTTTTGTGACAATAGATAATGATATAGGATGAGTGTAAGTGGGGGGTATCAAAGTGAGGACTTATTTTTAATTTATTATTATTATATATTATATATATTTAATATATATAATATATAATATAGTATAATATACATTATATATTTTACATAATTCTTCCTTTTTGTACAGTGCATGCTTTCTTCTCTTAGATGTGGTCCCCATAAAATTCCCACCACCAATTCACCCGTCACCATCACCATAGTCTCTTGTGAACTTCCTGCCCCTGTTTTGATCCCTCCCCCTCCCCTGTAGAGTGCCTCTGATCAAAAGTTGCCTGTTAATTTTGTTTTCTTAATTTATTATATATTTTTTCCTTATTTCTTATTTGGTTCCCCTGCATTCCTCCTATAAGTGAAACCATCCGAATTTTTTTTTATTCTTTCTGGCTTATTTCACTGAGCAGAATCCCTTCCAGCTCCATCCACGTTGCTGTAGATGTCATGAGTTTATCTTTTTTGATTGCTGAGTAATATTCCATTGTGTATATATACCACATCTTCTTGAACCAGTCATCTATATTTGGGTATTTAGGTTGTTTCCATATCTTACCTACTGTAAGTAGTGTTGCAATAAACATAGGGGTTTATTAACGTTTTTGTGCCCTTTGGGTAGATTGCTAGCAGTGGAATTGCTGGGTCATCTGGTAGCTCCATTTTTAGTAGTTTGTGGGTCCTCCACACAGCTTTCATAGTGGTTGGACCAGTTTCCATTCCCACCAGCACTGTAGGAGAGTTCTTTTTCACCACAACCTGGCCAACGTTTGTTCTTGCCTGTTTTTTTTTTTTTTTAAGTGTGTACCATTCTTGCTGGTGTAAGGTGGTATCTCGTTGTGGTTTTGATTTGCATTTCCCTGATTACAAGTGATGTTGAACATTTTTTCATATACCTGTTGGACATTTGCATTTCCTCTTTGGAGAAGTGTCTTTTTCTCTTCTGCCCATTTTTGACTGCATTTGTTTTTGTTGAGTCATGTGAGCTCCTTGTAGATCTTTGTGATCAGTCCCTTATCAATAGTATTGTGTGCAAAATTTTTTTCCCACTCAGTAGGATTTCTTTTTGTTTTGGTTAATGTCTCTTGCTGTACAGAAGCTTTTTAATATGATGTAATCGGAGCTGTTCATCTTTTCCTTCACTGTGTTTGCTTTGGGGAATGTGTCTTTAAAGATGTTACTGAGGTGTATGTCATGTAGTGTTTTGCGTATATTTTCTCTTATATATTTTACAGTTTCAGATCTTATGTCCAATTCTTTTATCCATTTTGAGTTGTTTTTTGTGCATGGTGTGAGGTTATATTCTCACTTCATTTTTTTTTTTTTGCATGTAGCAGTCCAGTTTTCCTGGCACCATTTATTGAACAAACTGTCCTTGTTCCGTTGCAAGTTCTTTGCACTTCTGTCAAAGATTAGTTGTCCATAAATATGTGAGTTTATTTCTGGGTTTTCTATTCAATTCCATAGGTCTGTGTGTCTGTTTTTGTCCCAGGAGCATACAGTTTTAATTATTATGGCTTTGTAGAATCACTGAGCAGAATCTGGGAGTGTGATACCTCCATTCTCCTTCTTTTTAGTCAGGAGAGCTTTGGCCATTTGAGATTTTTTTGTGTGATTCCAAATGAATTTCATCAATATTTGTTCTATCTTTTTGAATAGTGTCATTGAAATTTTTTGGAACAGTGTTGCATCTGTAAATTGCTTTTGGTAGGATGGCCATTTTGATAATGTTAATTCTTTCAGTCAATAAGCAGGAATGTCTTTCCATTTCTTTGTGTCTTCTATTTCTTTTAACAATGTTTTATAATTTTCTTTGTATAGGTCCTTCACATCTTTTGTTAGGTTTATTCCCAGGTATTTTTTTGTTTCAATTCTAAAAGGGGTGGTTTTCTTGATTGCTTCTTCTTAGATTGTTTGCATATAGGAAGGCTACTGATTTTTGTGTGTTGATTTTGTATCTTGCTACTTTACTAAACTGGTTGATTGTTTTGATCAGTTTTTCTGTGGAGGCTTTAGGGTTCTCTATGTATATTATCATATCTTCTGCAAATAGTGATAGTTTTTCATTTTCTTTCTCTATTTGGATTCCTTGTATGTCTTTCTCTTGTTTTACTACTCTGACTAGGACTTCCAGTATTATATTGAAAAGCAGTGGTGAGAGTGGATATTCTTGTCTTGTTCCTGATCTTAAAGGAAAGACTTTCAGCTTTTCACCATTGAGAATAATATTGGCTGTGGGTTTATTCTATATGGCTTTTATCATGTTAAGGTATGTTCCTTCTAGCCCAAGAATTTCAAGGGCCTTCATCATAAATGGATGTTGAACTTTGTCGAATACTTTCTCAGCATCTATTGATATGATCATATGGTTTTATTTTTCTTTTTGTTGATGTGTTGGATTACATTAATTGATCTTCAGATGTTGAACCATCTTTGTGCCCCCGGAATAAATCCCACTTGATCGTGGTGTATTGTCCTTTTGATATATTATTGAATTCTGTTGGCGAGGATTTTGTTGAGGACTTTTGCATACGTGTTCATTAGGGAGATTGGCCTATAGTTTTCTTTTTTTTTTTTGTTTTGTCTTTGTTTGATTTTGGTATTGTGTATATTGGCTTCATAGAACATATTTGGTAGTGTTTCTTCTTTCTCAATTTTTGGAAAGAGTTTTTAATTCATTTCTGAATGTTTGGTAGAACTCATCTGTGAAGTTGTCTGGTCCTGGGCTTTTATTTTGGGGGAGGGTTTTGATTACTGTTTCAATTTCACTGCTTGTGATTGGTCTGTTGGGTGTTCTATTTCTTCTTTATCTAGCTTTGGATGATCATATCGTTCTAGAAATTTGTCCATCTCCTCTAGATTGTTGAACTTGTTTGCATATAGATCTTCACAGTAATATCTGATTACACTGGGCAACATTGAGATCGTTACTGACTTAAAAAGGCCCTAATCTGTAGTATCTTGGTGTGCTGAACATGAATATAACCCTGAAAATTTTTTATTCTCTCTCGTTTTGAAGATATTTTATATAATTCATTTTATATGTTTCACCATGTAAATTTATCCAGTAGGACTGCAACAACATCTTAAATCAGCCTAGAATGATGTAATATTGCATCACATTGCATAATACCATCATGCACACATCATCCAGAGTTGATTGCATCATTTTCTGATGCAATGCAATACTACTGCCAGGCGGCTGCTGAAATAAGCTGACGTCAGCAGTGCACTATATAAAGCCCTGTCGGAAAGGTTGAGCATTGAAAATATTTCGGACTTTGTGCGAGACAGTTTAAGCTACTGTTCCATAGAAATGTTATTATTTTATCCATTTAGGCACAATACAGAACAGTAATGCCTCGAAAGTGTGTTAATAGCATGGACAATTTCTGCTCTATTTGTGGGGCAGTGACATTTGCCAACCAGAAGAAAAGTATCACTTCTCAAGTGAAGAAGGCTTATCATCTTTACTTCGGATGCAAGGTTGGTGACCAAGAAAAGCCTTGGGCCCTACATATATACTGTGCTACATGTACAACACAGCTTTCACAGTGGTTAAATGGCAAAAGACCACCAATGCTGTTTGCAGTCCCCATGGTGTGGAGAGAGCCAAGCAACCACATAAAAGACTGTTACTTCTGCTTGGTTCCTCCTCTTTCTGGCGGAACAACAAAGCAAAAGAAGTCGAGAATAGTCTACCCAAACATTCCATTTGCATTGAGACCAGTTCCACATGGTGAGGGACCTCCTATTCCAGAACCTCCAGCAGAATATTCTCTTGATTTATCTGATGAGGACAAGGGTGAGCCGACCTGTTCTTCTCCTGTTCCATCAGCATGCAGTGATCCAGATTTTCACTGTGGTGCATCATCAACCCCACACAGACTAACAAAGGAAGAATGAAATGACCTGATTCATGATTTGGACTTATTCAAGAATAAGGCAGAATTGCTAGGATCAAGACTCCAACAATGGAATCTTCTAGAAGAAGATGTCACAATTACTTTATATCAAAAGCGCCAGCAGTTGGAGGCTTTCTTCAGAAAGGAAAGTACTCTGGTATTCTGTTTTGATATTGAGGGCCTCATAAATGCCTTAGAAATCACTCATGACCCACAAGAATGGAGACTATTTCTAGACTCTTCGAAACTGAGTCTTAAGGCTGTGCTTTTGCACAATGGAAACCATCTTCCATCTATTCTATTTCTAAACAGCTATACAAGAGACAAGCAAAGAAATCTAAGAAGTAGTCTATGACTTGATTTTTTACAGGTTATTAACTGTAGGCCTATTACTATTGGCATGCATTTTGTGATGTAAACATCAATTTATTGCAGATTACAAAAAAACTAGAGCCAAAATTAGAGTTTGACCGTCATATTCGTGTTGAGCACATACAAATTGATACGAAATGACTAATTTGATTTCAGTAACATGACTATTGTAAAAAATTTTTGACCAGTGTTATTCTTTTGATTTCTACTGAATCTCTTGTAATTTCTCCTCTTTTGTTTATGATCCTGTTTATTTGTGTTGTGTCCCATTTTTACTTTGTGAGCATGGCTAGAGGTTTGTCCATTTTATTTATTTTTTCAAAGAACCAACTTTTGGTTTTGTTGATCTTTGGGATTGTTTTTTTCAATTTCTATTTCATTTATTTCTGCTTTGGTTTTTATTATTTCCATTCTTCTTCTGGCTTTTGGTTTTTTTTTGTTGTTGTTCTTTTTCTAGTTCTTTGAGTTGGAGATTAGGTTGTTTGTTTGAGTTGTTTCTTGATGTGAACCTGTATTGCTATATACTTTCCTCTTATTACTGCTTTTGCTGTGTCCCATATATTGTGGAAAGTGGTTTCCTCATTGTCATTCAACTCAAAATATTTTAAAATTTTTTCCTTAATCTCCTTTCTACTCCAATGGTCTTCCAGTAGTGTGGGTTTCAATGAAGTGGGAGTTTTCCTTGTTTTCTTTTCATGATTTATTTCTAGCTTGATGCCTTTATGATCAGAAAAGTAAGTTGGAATGATTTTGATCCTAATGTATCTGTTAATGTTTATCTTGTGGCTCAATATGTGATCGATTCGAGAATGTTCTGTGTGCATGTGAGAAAAAGTGTACTCGGATTCTTTTGGGTGCAGGGCCCTATAAATGTCTGTTAAGCCCATGAGGTCTAGGTCTTTATTTAGGGTTCTAGTGTCTTTGTTTATTTTTTGTCTTGTTGATCTGTCTGTTGGTGAGAGTGGGGTGTTGAAGTCTCCTACTATATATGTATTTTCTCTGATGTCTGTTTTCAGAGCTGATAAAAATTGTCTTATATATTTTGGTGCTCTTTCATTTGGTGAGTATATGTTAATGAGTGTTACATCTTCCTGATGTATTGTCCCCTTAATCATTATGTAGTGTCGATCATTATGTGTCTCTTTTTATCTTTTTTAGTTTGAAGTCTATTTCATCTGATAAAAGTATTGCTGTTCCTGCCTTCTTTTTTGGTCCATTTGCCTATAGGATTGTTTTCCAACCTTTTACTTTCAGTCTGTATTTATCTTTCATAGTTAAATGTGTTTCCTGGAGACAGTAGAAGGTTGCATTTTGTTTTTTAATCCAGCCTGCTACTCTGTGTCTTTTGATTGAAGAGTTTAATCCATTAACATTTAGGGTTAATATTGATATGTTGGTGTCTGTGTTTGCCATTTTGTTTGTCTTTTTGTGATTTTATTCCTTGTCTTATTCCATTCTTCTTACTCATTTCACTGCTGGTTTTGGCTTTAGGACTTCTTGTAGTATTTTTTGGAGTGGGGGTTTAGTTGTAATGAATTTCTGGAGTTTCTGTTTGTCTGAGAAGGTCCTTATTTTTTCTTCATATAGGAAAGAGATCTTTGCAGGGTAAGGTAGTCTTGGTTGGCATTTGTTGTCTCGGAGTTTGTTGAATATGTTACTCCATTCTCTTCTTGCCTTACTGTTTCTTTGGAGAAATCTGATGTCAGCCCGATTGGTTTTCCTTTATAGGTTATCTGTTTTTTTCCCTCTTGTGAACTTCATTATTTTTTCCTGTCTTGAACTCTTGAGAGCTTTACTATTATGTGTCTAGCTATAGTTCTTCTTTTATCATGGTGTTTCCTTTATTTCCTTCCTTAGGGTCTCTTTCATTCCTCAGTTCATTAATTATTTTTCTCATATCATTCTTTTCCTTTTTGTCTTCTTTATGCTTTTTAATCAAGACGATTTTGAATCTCTGTCTGGTTGGCCAAGAAGTTCTTGCATGTCACCGTTGTTGAGTTCTTGTGTTTAATTTTCTTTTTGTGGTATGTCCTTTCCTGAGGGCTTGCTTGGCTATTTGTATTTTTCCTTCTCCCTGTTGTTTGTTTTCTAATTTATTCTATGTGTTGCAATACTGTGCTGCTGGTACTTGCAGGCATCTCTTTGAGGTGCGCCTCCTGGGATGTTGGAAACTGGTGGCCAAACTGAGCCCAGCACTATTATGTCAAAACTTCACAAGGGTAGTGATGCTGTAGACATATGTTGATGTCCCTGAAGTTTCCTTCCCTCTGTATTTACTCAGTTCCAGATGGGGATCGTTGGGTCCCTGACTTTGTTTGCAGATACAGGGGAGGATCGTGTGGCCCCTGTCTTCCAAGGATGGTGCAGGGGGTCTGCTCTTCCTGTGCCTGGTGTTCCCCTTAATGGCAGGTCATGCCACTCTCCTCAGTCTAAGGGGCTGATGGGCGTGTGGCCAGGAGCAGCTGAATCACTCCTATGCACTTCCCTGCTTCCCTGCCTCTGCAGGGGCCCTCCCACTCTCAGTCCCAGAGGGATACCATAGGGGCTCTGTCTTCAGCTGATGGTACAGAGGATCTGCTTTTCCCATGCCCTGTGTTTCCCTTAATGGCAGGTCATGCCACCACTGTCCTCAGTCCAAGAGGCTGGTTGGAGTGTGGCCAGGAGCAGCTGAATCACTCCTATGCACTTCCTTGCTTCCCTGCCTCTGCGGGAGCCCTGATGCTCTCAGTCCCCTTTTTCCAGTTCTTTTTTTTTTTTTAAAAGATTTATTTATTTATGCATTCAAGCTGGAATGCAGGCCAGAGGTGTGGGGGGGTGAGAGGGTTCACCAGAGACAGAGTGGGGAGTAGAACAGGCAGATTGACCAAAATACACTGCAAAAGCAGCAACGGGTGAGGCAGGAAAGGTTTGCTGCGCCATGTGGGAAGCTCCCTGGCTGGGCATTGAACTCATGCCGCAGCTGCAGACAGATCCACAGTGCTGTGGCTCTACAGTGCTATGCTTAACCCATTGCACCACCAGGGAGGCCCCCTTTCCAGTTCTTTAAGGTGGGAGATTAGGTTGTTTCTTTGAGTTCTTTCTTGTTTCTTGATGTGAGCCTGTATTGTTATATATTTTTCTCTTATAACTGCTTTTGTATGTCCTGCATTCTGGAGAGCTGTGTCCTCATTGTCGTTCATCTCTAGGTATTTTTTAATTTTTTCTTTTATCTTGTTGATCCAACAGTTTTCCAGTAGTATGGGTTTCAATCTCCATGAGGTAGGAGGATTCCTTGCTTTCTTTTCATGGTTTATTTCTAGTTTGATGCCTTTATGGTCAGAGAAGATAGTTTGATTTTGATCTTAGTGTATCTGTTGATGTTTGTCTTGTGTCCCAGTATGTGGCTGATCCTGGAGAATGATCTGTGTGCACTTGAGAAAAATTTGTGCTCAGATTTTTCTGGGTGCAGTTTCCTATAGATGTCTGTTAAGTCCATAAGGTCTAGGTCCTTATTTAGTCTTCTAGAGTAAAGTGAGGATCTTCTTATCTCTTCCCCATGTAGTTTGACTCATCCAACTCCCATTCTTTCCTCTTACATCTTACTTCTCTTATTTCTTCCTTGAAACCTGTTTTAGTTTAGGCTTCAGGAGATTATTGGAATCAGGGTCCCTGCTAGCCCCAGAATTGAGAATTTTATTATAAGTTAACCATAAAAGTATTATTCTTTTGCCAAAGAGTGACATAGGAGTGGGCACATGACTTAGTTATGGCCAGTAAGAGTGGGAGGAAGGTCAGTTGAGGAGGGTTCTGCAGTTTTGAAATAGGGTGGACAGGGCAACAAGGCAGGAAGCCAGATGGAAGGATGGAGTGGCCACTCTCACCTACCCAGGCTCTGAGAGAAGAGAACTGCCAAAAAGCCCCAAAAGGCCAAAAGGCCAAAAACCAACACCAAGAGCTATAGCAATACAACATCCACACAGTAGGGGCTTATGGGATATAGCCTAACAAAAGACAGTGTCTGATAAGAGGACAGGTCACTGTATGTGGGTTCTCCCCACACTCACAATTGCAAATGACCTCAGGCTCCAGGAACAACAACTGTGGGCTATTTTATAGCAGGGGAAACAAAGAGCTTACTGTAGCCACAAATGGCTGGTTATCTCACCCAGATAGAATCAGTGATGGAAGCCACTGGGCACCAGGAGTGCTGGTCAGCACTGGCCAGAAGTGATGGTCACAGATGGTCCCTCAGAAGCAGTGTCAGAGACATCAAGTGCTAACAGCTCTTTGTGAGTTGTTGGACTATACCAACAACAAACAGCTCTTTGAGACACCAGGCCCAGGGCCTTTGGTACTCCTTTCAGGCAATGTCAGAGACAGGACCAAGACCCAGTCTTTTTTTTTTTTTAAAGATTTATTTATGCATATAAGCTGGGATGTAGGCCAGATGTGGGGGATGGGGGTGAGAGGATTCACCAGAGACGGAGTAGGGAGCAGAACAGGCAGATTGACTGAAATACACTGCTGAGGGGAGCAGTGGGCGAGACAGGAGAGGTTTGCTGTGCCATGTGGGTCAACTCCCTGGCTGGGGATTGAACTCGTGTTGCAGTGGCTCTGGATAGCTTCATAGTGCTGTGACTTAACCCCTTGGGCCACCAGGGAGGCCCATAAAGGCCCCAGTCTTTGACAAAGTTCTCTGCTTCTCTTCCCTTCTCTGAGGTTGACTACTGGGTGCTTCTTTTCTTCTTTCTTCGGAAGCGAGAACCATCTTCTTTCTTCCTTTTGAGGCTGGAATCATCTCTCTTCTTCAGGGGCTTGTGTCACCTCTCTTCTTCAGGGGCTGGCATCAGCTCTTCCAGCCCCTCTCCAACCCTGGCTTATATACTCTTTCAGGGTGCCCAACCCATAAGTCTGATTGGACCATTTTTCAATCCTATAGTTGATTGGACCATTTAGTACCAATCAGCTCATAGCTTGCACCTGATTGGTTCACTCCATGATCTAGGAAGTACATTGTTATATAAAAGATCTCTGAGGAGCAACTGCCACAACTGATAAAAAGGTAGTTACTGGGCTCTGAGAAGCAACTGCCATAATTGACTTGTGGTGGAGCATCAGGGTCAAAGAACACCACTGCTCCTGTAGTCTCCTACAGCTGAGGTGGCTGGGTTCTGGTAACATTTTCCTTATATTTAAGAAGAAGTGTTGAAAGAGACATTTTCTTTTCTTGCCTCTATCTGAGTCTGTATGAGCAGGTGATGTCTGGAGCCTCTGTAGCACCTTGTGATACAATCTGAGAGTGACAGAGTAGAAAAGATGAAAAAATGCTGGACAATTGTCAATATGTGAAAAAATAAATTATTCATATTATTTAATAATGATATGGGACACGCCCCCAAAACATGGCGGCGAACAGACGCTAGGATCAGGCTCTCCTACAAAAAATCGATTCTTGGAGAAAAATATCCCTAACTTTGAGAGCTGTCTCAACGAGAACCGGATACCCTACACAATAAAATCGACCCTGGGGGTGCTTTGGACTTATAAATAAACTGAAGAGTCGGAGTAAAGAGAAGAGAGGGGACATCTAATCCCACACAAAGGAGGAGCAGAGAGGAGAGATGGGCGGACCAGCTCCCCCTGAGAGCCACTGAATACAAGGTTAGAAACTGTGGTGAGGTCGGAGGGCTCCGGCCAGCCGACTGGGAGCGCAACCTCCACTCCCCCACCCCACGACCCCCCTCTCTTCCCTGTGTGGCATCCCTGAGGAGCAGGAAAGCGGGAGGGTCACTGTGTCCCATCCCCCACCTGGGGCTAGGTAACATCTCAAAGGGGAGAAAGTCCAAGCAAGAAACATCCCCCACTGGCTGCTAGGTGATAGATTAGCCAGAAAAACCGGTTGGGCTGGAAAACCTCCTGCGGAGACCACCTCTTTCTGGGCTTTAGAATGCAAATGAATAGGAGGGGAAAGATAGAATTTAAGGACTATTGACTCACAATCCCTAAAACCCCTCCCATACCTGTTGCAAAAAAATCTCTAGGATGGAATTTAAAGACTATTGACTGACAATCCCCAAAATCTCCTGTTGATAAACTCTCTGGCCACACCCTCCCCTGCAAAGTGTCAGCATCTTGGCACA
>PVIJ01018049.1:0-27489 GCA_004024925.1 Scalopus aquaticus | reverse complement strand
AGGGGGGAATTGAAAAAGGGGGAGAGAGGGGGTGAAACAGAGGTAGGGGCAGTGAAAAACAAGCAAGACAGAGGAGAAAGACAGGGAAAGAAATGGAGAGACACGTAGAACCTTGTAGTAGAACCTGGGTTCAGTTTGTCTGCAACCTGGCAGAGAGGGCAGTTGTGACTTACTGGAAGCCTCCATTGGCTGTATTTTAGAGCTAGGACATGGTGGAGCTGGTGCCTCTAGTCCCTGCTGAGATCCTTGCAGCTATTCAGAGCTTGAAGAAAAAAAAATCAATAAAGCTAAACTGGTAGCTTCCACCGGCTCACAGCGAAGGAAGTTCTGCGGAATGGCGTGGTGGCCACCGAGGCGTGAATGTGGTTTTATGTCTGAGCCCACGGCCAGGCGTGGCATCCTCAGCCTTAATGCCCGAAGACTAGTCTTTAACACCTGATGTATTTCCTTATTAGTTGAGTGTTTTTGGATCAAGTGTGATCACCCTGGTATTTGAATTAAATAAGATCCTGTGTCAAAAGAGAGAAAGAGATGGAGAGAGAAAATGAAATGGACAGCATAAGAAAGATAGAGGGAGGAATGGAGCAGAAAAAGCAATGAAGAGAAAATGAGTCAGGACAGAAAGAGACCAAAAGATGAGGAGGATGAGAAAGAAGCCAAAAGGAGGCAAAGAATGATGGGAGAGACAGGGATAAACCATCAGACAGGGAGCTCGGAGGGTACACCTGCTCCCCCAGACCCTCACCCCTCACTCCCTGCTGACACTGTGCACGGTGCCCCATGCTAGACAGTGGTCAGGGACCCAGAGGAAAGTTCAGCCCCCCCTCTATCTGCAAGGCCCAGCCTGTCCTGTTCTATTGGTTTGCTCCCCACATCCTCCACCCAAAGCCTTTGAGGGGCACCCCAGAGGGAGGCAAGGCTCCTGTAGGCTGACGCGGCCATCTGGGTGGAATCTGAAGGCAAAGCCCAGCGACACCCTCCCTCGAGGCCGGGACAGGCCCCAGCCTGCCTCCCTGTGGGGCCCAGACAGGAAGAGGCCTAGGTCAACTTTACTATACCCCTCACTGAACAGAGAAGGGAACTGAGGCCCAGAGAGGGGCAGGGACACACCTGAAGTCACACAGGCAGGCAATGGGCTAGCCAGGACTAGCTATTGGAGATTCGTGGCCTGGAAACTCTGGGTTTTGCTGTCTCCTGGGTAAACAGCTTTCTGCTCAGGGCTCTCCTGAATGTCCCGAACTTGAGGTGTTTTGGATGCCAGGAACTGTGCCGAGTCTTACCCAGCATCCTGTGAAGTGACTCCTGTACTTGTGCTTGTCATACAAATGAGGAAACTGAGGCTCAGGGAAGTTGAGGTTTCTCAGCCTGAGAAGGTCACACAATGCAGGGAGCCCAGCTGCGTTCATCTGACCTTGAAGTCGTGTTTGTGCTAAGGCACCTCCCAGCCCCTCCTGGGTGGTGTGCAGGGAAGGGCTCTGTAATATGGAAAAATGGGTGGGGCCGGAGGTGGATGGCAGTTCCTGCAACTGGGGAAAGTTTCTAGAACAACGATGGTTTCCAAAATCAGCATTCTTCCAGAGGACTCACCCTTGTTCAGTTGCCTCCCTACCTTTGGGGAGCCCAGGTCTCCCTGTCATCCCTGCCCCCTTCCCCAGCCTCTGGAGAGAAGGAGTTTGGCTCCTAGGCCCCCCACCCTCCCTCCCTTCTCTTCACTGTCCTTTATTGGCCCTGACAGCTTCGGACATAGGACCAGGCTAGTTCTGAAGACCCAGAGATGGGTCTGTATATCCCGTAGTCCTCTTCTCCCTCCTCCCTCAGCCCTGCCCCAGGCTCTGCCTCACTGGGTTTCAGCCTCTAACCCCTGCCCAGCTGGGGCCTGACTGTCTCTGCAGTTTCCTCTCCCTCACTGTGCCTCAGTTTCTTCATCTGCACTGTGAGTGGAAGCTGAAAGATTGGTTTGGAACACGGAACATGTGTGGGTGTAGCCCTGCTCTTGGGGCACATGCTACCTGCTGTGTCTCCAAGGCAGCCACAGTTCAGGGGTGGGGTGGCCAGAGACCCCGTGCCTGCGCCACCCTCTGCTCCTCTGGGAGCCTTTGTCCCTCCAAGTCCGGAGCATCAGCCTTGCCCCGTGCTGCTCTCAAGGCCTGTTCTGACTGTGAGCCCTAGGAAGCGGGGTGCCCTGGGGCCCTGTACCCTGAGCATACAGAGAAACTTTCTTCGAACCAGGGTGTGGCAGGGTAGGAGCTAGCATCCCAGGTGGCCAGGGTGTGGATGCTCCCTTTCTCAGAAGCCTGATGAGTTCCCAGGGGGGTGGCCAAAGAGTCCCGGCCCTGGGGCCTCCCTGGTGGCACAATGGGCTAAGCGCAGCACTGTGAAGCTATTTATAGCCACTGCAGCACGAGTTCGATACCTGGCCAGGGAGATTCCCACATGGCACAGCAGACCTCTCCTGCCTCACCCGCTGCTCCCCTCAGCAGTGTACTTCAGTGGATCTGCCTGCTCTGCTCCCCACTCTGTCTCTGGTGAATCCTCTCACCCCCCCCACACCTCTGGTCTACACCCCAGCTTGTATACATAAATAAATAAATCTAAAAAAAAAAAAAAAAAGAGTTCCAGCCCTGTCCTTACCATTTCTGGCAGAGACCCATGGTTTTCTTCCAGCACATGGAAGTGGGTTTGGCAGCCACCCAAGGTAAATGGGTTGACTAGGACAAGTTCTGGGCACCTCCTCTGAGCCCCTGAACCCTCTTCCTTCCCTGGAGAGACACAGATCCCCTCCTGGCTGCCACCCCCAGGCCTGGGGCTTTAGCGCCCACAGCCCCCATCCAGGCGGGGCCAGGCAGCAGGTGACTAGATGGCTTTGAGAAAAGCTGGGGAGTGGGGGCGTGGGCCCGGCAAGTGCACTCCTCGGCCAATCAGAGGCCTGCCCAGCCGGTGGATTCGGTTACAAGCCTGAGATCACCCCATACTCCAGCCTCCTTCCTACTCCTCCCAAAGCTCCATTCATTGGCCCCTCTGCACCGGGTCTGCTGGGCATAGCTTCCGCTCAGCTGCAGAGCTGCTGCCTCGTGGACCACCAAGGGTAGGCTCACGGGGGCTTTGTGTGCCTGGGCCAAGGTGGGATGGGGGTTCTGGTGGTGCTATTGGGGGTCCTGAGCTTCTGGGGGGTGTCTTTGGGGGGCCCTGCTGTCCTCCGTTGGAACAGCACCTCCTGCCACTTGGCCAGGCCCATCTCCGGCAACCCCTTGGGGTTCTTGAGCTTCCTGGGCAAGGATGCTCGGGGGCTGGCCTTGTTCCACGCCCGCTGGGATGAGCACGGCAGGCTGCAGGCCTGTAGCCAGCAGGATGAGCCCGAGCTCACCGAAGCCTTTGGTAACCTCTGTGCTGGAGAGGGCACCCGGGGCTCCTTCATCCACACCCCTGGATCCAAGCTGCAGAGAGCCCTGGCCATCCTTCAGAGTCAGTGGGAGACCTGCCAAGGGCATGAGGACAGTCCAGCAGGTGCCAGGGAGAAGCGAGCAGCAGAGCAGAGTGGAATACCTGGCATAGGGCACCAGCGGATGAAGAGAGGCTGGACAATGCCTGGCACGCTGTGGTGTGGAGTTGGGGACTCTGCCGGGAATTCCTCGAAGCTGGGTGAGCCGTGGGGTGTGGGGTGGGGGCTGGAAAAGAAAGGCTTAGCCTGGGTCCTCACTCTGCCAGGCTGTGTTTCTTGAAGGAATGACTAAGCTACTCTGAAACTCAATTTTCTTGGCTGTAAAATGGGGGTGACCATAAGTCTCATGATGGGATGCTTAAATGTGGTCATAGATGGGAAGAACTCAAACCTGAGAGTCCTCAATAATCACCATCCAAGGGAGGGCACTGGCTGGCATGGATCCAGGGTTGGTTGAGCCAAAGAACTGCTATCTGAGAGTAAGCTTTATGGACACAGAGTGCCCAGTGGAGTGGACACTGAGACATAAAGGCCTGGGTTCAAATTCCAGCTCAGCATATCCAAGCCGACCAAGCCACCTCCCCTCTCTGAGCCTGCAAGAGCGACTCCTCCCTTGCACGGCTGCTGTGCGCCTGGATACAGGAAGTGTCGCGCACTTGGGAGATGCTCATTAAAGGGTGTTATTGCTCAGATGGTGAAAAACTCAGATGACTTTTTTTGTACTCTCAGTGCAACTGTCGACTGCATGGAGGGTTAGGGGGAGGGCTTGGCGCCCAAGTTGGAGCAGGTTGGCATCCTGGCAACGCCTCATTATGCCAGCTGGAAAGGTTGCACCCTGCCTGCTTGCCATTCCATTCCACACACATTCATAACTTTGGAGTTTTATTGGGGACGTGAGCTTGGGAACTCTGGAGGCAAACTCCAACTTCCCCGAGAAAGAGCTTTCCATAGGCAAGTGTTCCTGGGTGGGCTGCCAGCACTCGGAATTGCTCAACAGCCGCTGTGACTGGGCGCTCTCTTTAAGCTTTGAGATTGAGAGTCCCACAGAAGAGCGTGGCTGACCCTACCATGCAGGGCATTTGGGGTGGGGGTGGGTGGGTGGGGAACCGGGTCTCTGCTCCTAACCACAGGTGGGCACAACTGGTGTGTAGTGCCCAGGGCTCTACTGAGCTGGTGCCCCCACTGCTCCCTGCAGGGGTCTTCCAGGGTCCTGATCTCTGCTGCCGGGAACACGACGGCTGCCCACAGACCATCTCGCCATTCCAGTATGACTATGGCATCCGGAACTACAGATTCCATACCATCTCCCACTGCGACTGTGATGCCAGGTTGGCAGTGGGCAGGGAGGGCTGAGTGCTCAGGGGTGAGGTGGAATTACCTAGTTCCTGAGTGGAAAGACTGGGGTCTAGAGAATCTTGAAGGGATCAGCCAGCCCAGATTCCCATGCGCAGGTGGGAAAGCTGAGGCCTGAGAGGAGTGGGAACACTTGGGCTCCAAATCACCAGGCTAGTAGCGAGTGGGTGGACCGGGTAAGGAGCCAGGTGACTCCGTGGTTCAGGGACCTGAGTGCCAGCTCTGGCACAGATTCCAGCAATGCCTGCAGAACCAGCGGGATTCCATCTCTGACCTTGTGGGTGTGGCCTTCTTCAACGTGCTGGAGATCCCGTGCTTCGTGCTGCAGGAGCAGGAGGCGTGTGTGGCGTGGTACTGGTGGGGCGGGTATGTGCCTACCCCCTTTGAACCCCTTCTCAGTCAGAGGGAGAGCCCAGGCTCCAAGCTGGGGGAGGGAATCCTGTCTATATGTCTGTCCTCTAGGGAATGAGGCCTCATTCTCCTCTACTGAGGGGAGAGTCAAGGACACAGGCCCTTCCTAATGCCCATGTGAGCCAGGGGGTGGGAGATGGGACTGGCAGAGCCTCTGTCTCCACAGAGATGAACCTGGGGCCTTCGGGAGGGGCATTACAGGTTACCAATCACCACAACTGCCACCTCCCAGGTGTAGAACATATGGCTCCATACCCTTCGCCCGCCTCCAGCCCAGGACCCTCTACAATGCCTCTTGGAGCTCCCGGGCCACCCCCCTGAGTCCCAGCCCCCAGACTCCAGCCCCCACCAAGGATCAACGGAGGAAGCACCCTCAGAAGTGGCTACCACAGCAGAAAGGGTCCAAGTATCCCAGCAGATCCAATACCACAGGTTTCCAGGCTCCTGGGGCTTCTCCCAGGCCTGAGGGAGCCCCCACAGCTCTGCAGGAGGTCACCCCTCCAGGTCTCCAGGGGCTACAGGGTGGCCTGAGACCTCAGGGTGAGCTCAGAACCTAACCTTGGCAGTTCCTGATGTGAGGAGGGTTCCCTGCCTCTGTTTTTGTGGGTTGGGGGTGTCCTGCTTCCTTTCCTCTCTAAAATCTTCCCTGGGGTCTCCCAGCCTCGCCAGTCAAATAATGTGCTAGCCAGAGGGGTTTCTGGAAACCACAAACTTGACCATGTCACTCCCTGCTGAGCCCCACGTGCTTCTCGTACATCAGCAGAGATGCCCCAACACCCCGGAGCCCTGAGGCGCTGCTCCTGCAGACCCTGCTGCCCTGTTGAAACTCCAGGTTCACAATCTTTATTTAGTTCCTCAAAAGCAGTTTGTTTTCTCCCACTTCTTGGCCTTTGCATGCGCTGTTCTTCTGCCTGGAGCAATCTTTCCGCCTCTTCCTCTCTCTCAGCCTCAGCTTAGCAGACTCTGCCTCCAGGAAGCCTTTCCTGACCACCGTGGACACCCCAGGGCCACACTACTCGTGTGTGTGTGTGTGTGTGTGTGTATGTGTGAGCACTTGTGAAAGTGTTTCTCCTGAATGGCAGTGGGCATTGGCGGGGTCTCCCTTCAGCCCACACCTGCCCCCAGGTGTCCACTGGATCTGCCGAGGCTTCCGCCACCTCGACCAGTGTGAGCACCAGATCAGACCCCGGGAGACCAAGTTCCAGCTGCTCAATAGTGCCCCTGAAACTCTCTTTCACTGCAACTGCACACGCCGGTGAGGCCTGCGTGGACCCCAGGTGGTGGGCTGCCTACTGCTGGGCACTGGGAGGGGGCACCTGGTGGGTAAGGCCGTGCACCAACTTAAGCCTGCCTCTGCCCTCAGTCTGGCACGCTTCCTGAGGCGCCACCGCCCACCCTCGGGCGCCAACATGCTTTGGGCACGGCTAGGGACGATCTGCTTTAAACTGGCCCCGCCACTAGACTGTGCTGAGGACAAAGGGTAAGTGAAGGCAGAGCCAGAGGGATGGGGGATCTTCCTCGGGGGCGGATTGCCTATGACCCTTTTGTGTGCCTGGGTTGAGGAGTGTGGTAGGAGGGGTCAGGGGACCTCTGAGCTCCATTGTCACCATCCCTCTACCCTCCGGAACCCTGGGTTTGGCACTGCAGTTGGCTATGATGCCTCTTGACTGTCAACTACTTCCTCTGTGACTTTGCAAGCCAAGTCACCTGTTAGGTCTCCATTTCCCTTATCTGTAAAATGGCTGTGGAGAATAAGGAAATGGCATGAGATGCCACAGCCTAAGGCGTGCCGGGCACGTAATAAAAATGCTTAACTCTTACTTCAATTTCACTATCTCATTTGGATTCTGATTTTCCAAACCCACCCATTGTTACCTTTCCTATTCCATGGCTTGGAAAACCGAGGCCGGGATTGCCTCAGGTTTCTGCAGTGAGCTAGCAGCAGACTGAGGTTTATTCTGGCCCCTACTTGGTGTAAGCTATCTTCCCCTGGCCTCAGGCCTGCTCTTTTCTGGGCCTCAGACCTCTTCTGCAGAGCAGGGGGCAAGCTTGGTCAGTCATGAATGCCTGCCTCACTTTTCCCCTCCACAGTTGTTCCCGAGACCCCAGGGCCGTCAAGGTGACAGCTCGGCACTTATGGAGACTTCAACAGAGGCAACTCGAGCTCCACAGCACAGGCACAGAGGAGGCGTGGACTTCAGCACACCCCAGTGGCCCTCTGTCATTCTTCGACCAGTGCCTGCAGCTGACCCAGGCAGCCCAGAGATTTGATGCACAGCAGAAAACCTGGAACCAGTGACCTCCGTTTCAGCTTTCCTAGGAACCAGACTGGACAGTACCCCTGGCTTTTCCAGGCCCTGTGGATTTCAGCCTCCTCTCCATGCCCGAATATGGTGCAGGCTCTGTGGACAGCAGGAGTCTGGAGAGGGCTGGCCAAGCCCCAGATGCACCGCAGTGGCTCCTGCTGTGCTGGGTGACCTTAGATTGGTGACATAAGCCCTCTGTGCCAGGATATGGGATTCAGGAGATTCATTCTGATGCCCTGGACTTGGGCCTAGCCAGGGAACTTCATGTACAATGGGGATGGGGAGAGGGTAAGTTACTGTAGCAGCCCCAGGAGGTGGCACACATATGTTCACATTGCAAAATTAACACTTCTCAAGGATCTGCCCAGTGGAGTCCCGGTGCCAGTCTGCTGGGGTCTGGGGTAGCAGGTGGGGAATGAAGGGTGTCACAGAAGTACCTGTGTCTGAATCTGTGATGGGGGAGGGATCCTGCTAGAGAGGGATACCTCTCTCAGTCACCTTCCTCCGCAGGGTACCTGTTTTCTTAACAGCTGGTATGCCATTCCTTACCTACCATGGCCTGTTCTTTCTTAAATTCTTTCTTAAATTTCTTAAACTTAAATTCAGATCTTTCCCATGCCCTTGAGCAAGAGGTCTTCCCCTACCCTCTCCAACTCTGAGCCTTAGTCTCCACTGAAAAGGGGGAATGTAAGCAGGACCTACCTACCTCATACTAATTAAGTGAACCAATAGGCATATTAGCGCTCAGCACTGTAAATGTTCTCTCCCTCCAATGCATAGCCAAACTGTGCTTAGGCATCTGATCTTGAGAGACTCACATAACCTCTCTGAGGCTTCAGTTTGCTTTCCTGTGAAATGGCTCTCAAATGCACTGAATGGAACACCACAACTCAGGGTGCAGATTAAAGGAACTCATGTGTGAAATGGACATAGCTGGTGTCTGGTAATTGTCAGATCTGTCATCCTCTTGCCTTTCTAGGCCTTTCTTCTGACTACCTCCACCCCCAGACTGCTAACAATTTAGGAAGGAGTCCGGAGTGAGGTTGGAGAATTTAATTCCTAGTGGATGACCTCCAGGGTTGCCCCTCCCCCCATCCCAGATAGGGGCCCAGACAGGGCCTTGCTGATTGTCAGAGTTAAGATGCTGCGACCAAGCTTGGGGGACCCCAGTTGTCCACTCCTGGTCAGGACAGAGTGGCAGGTGCAGATGAAGCTGGAGCAGCAGTAGGAGGGAGGCAGGCTGGTTCGCAGAAGATGGGACAGAGTAGGGGCCACCTGGGCCACCTGCCCCCCCACCCTCAGGGTGCCAAGTTCCCCTCTCCAATCCCTACTGGCCCTGGGGGCTTGGAGACAGGCTGTTAGGGGTTGGGACTTTCGTATCAGATCCCCAGGAACTGCTACCCCCCGGGTCTACGGTCTCTAGGCGCAAAGCAGGCAGCAAGCGCAGGTTCCGAGGCACAGATGGTGGGAAGGCCCGGGAGCCAGGCAGCCCAGAGGGTCCCTCCTCACTACCGCCCTGGCTGCTGCCATCACTGCCCCTGTCAGGGGCCACCCGGGGCAGGCGGCGGCTCTGGGGTGAGGGGCTGCGGCTGGCACCACGGCGTTCTCGCGAAGAGGGCCGCAGGGCGAGGCTGGGGAAGCGGGCCAGGCCTGGGCTGCGGCTGCGGTGCCGCTTGGACTTGCCAGGGCTGGGGCTTCTGGACTTGGGAGCAAGCAGTTCCAGAGTGCTGTCATCTTCATCCTCCGAGCTGGCACCCGAGCTGTCTGTGCTGCTACTGGCCACCTCCGAGGTAGGCAGCGAGATCTGAGGGGAAGATTGGTCACTGGGGTGCTTTGTTCCCCAACTGGCCACTGAGGGCTCTTGGCATCACTCCAGTCCTCCCCACTGGCAGTGCCAGGGTTGTCAGGCTCCTTGTTTGAGGTCACAGAGCAGCACGTAGAGGCTGTGGCATTTGGCCCTTTGGCACGCCTACCCCCCGCCTGGCTTACTCACCTGGAAGGGTTCGGTGACACCGATGAGGATGCTGTGGGTGTGGCTGTAATAGCCTAGGATGAAGTCCCCATGGCCCTTGGGCAAGGACTCCTCACTGAATGTCACCTGGTGGGTCCAAGCGTACAGGCCCAGATTGGGGTGCAGAAGGCGGCCTCAGGACCCCCAAGCCAAGTTCTGAACCCCCAAGGGTGAGGGAGACCTCCTCCCCCTTTCCCCGCCCCTTAACTACCTGATAGATGTTCCTATCCACATCTTCATGTTTGGCCCAGACATAAGCCACGTAGTCCTTACAGTGGCGGAAGCCCACCTGGGGCGAGAAGAATCAAGTTTGCGACCTCTCTCACGTGACCCCAGCAGCCTCCCAGTGTGGGATCAAACTCTGGAGAAGTCAGCGATCCCCCTCAGGGGGCCCCAGCTCCCTTGAGTCTCTGACCACTCTTGCCCTCCTCACCCGGTACAAGCCGATCCAGTCCCAGGAGCTGCGGGCGAACACTGTCTCCATGCGGTACCTCACGACAGCCTGCTCTGGCCGCACCCACTCGTCTGCCACTTCCAGCCGTACCAGGGGCACATCATCCCTGAAGGCAAACTGCAGTGCCAGGGGCCACATGAGGGAGATGCTCTAACAGTCATGAACCCAGGGCCTTGGGCTTGGGTCAGCACAAATCGGTTGGAACAAGGGGCCTTTGAAAAACCACTGCACAGATTGGGAAACTGAGGCAGAACAGCCCTAGAGTAAATACCAGGCAGCTCTGGGCTCCTTCTATTCAGAGCATTCTTAGGGAGCGAGAACGCAGCTTTGAAGCTAGCCGACTGGGGTTTGCCCTGGCTGGCTCTGCCACTGACAGGTTGTTTGATGCTGAGTGAATTTCCTGACCTCTCTGAATGCCAGGGCTCTTGTCTGTAAACTTGGAATCTTATTTAACTCTTGGGACTGTTCTGCAGAGTCAATGAGATACTATTTGTAAAGCGTCCCATTCACTTTCCAGTACACAGTCGGTAACCAATGAATGATGTGCCTGCAGCAAGAGAGACACGGTCCACTGAACATCCCTGGGCTGAACACCCCTGAGCAGGCAAGAGGGGTCTTGGGCAGAAGGCGAGAGACTTCAGTTCCTGCCACTAACTTGCTGCATGACCTCAGGTAAGCTCCTAGTCATCCTAAGACTCAGTTTCCCCACTTGTACTAAGGATCCATTAACTATGATCTTGTCATAATTTGTCTTCAAGACAAATTATAACCATGAGTGCGCTCTCCCCAGGGTCGCTCCAGGTCAATCCGGGGGTCAGCCACGTGCGTGGGGTTGCTGGGGTGGCAGGTGGCCAGGGTATTGACTCCACCCTTATCCCTCAGGGAGAGACTCAGGTGGTGCCAGGCTCAAGCTTTTGTCTGCTTCCCTGTTTATCTGGTTTCAGGTTTCCCTCCATCTTCAGCTTCCGAGCCAAGCTGCTTCAGAAGAAACCAGCACATCCTCTCCTTGTCCTTCGGTTCCTAACAGCAGTTTTGGCCAGGTGATGGAGGAGGGGGGCCTCTGGGAAATGCCCTAGAAGACCTTGTGGGATAAAATGCCCACTCAGTCCCATTCTGACTGTGTTGCCTTGGGTCAGAGATTTAAGTTCTTTGGACTCTAGTTTCCTTCACCAGTAAAGCTGGGAAAAGAATCTGGACACCGCAGGGCCTACAAAGACATATAAATTAATGACACATGTCAAGTGTGCTAAACAGGGCCTGGCATGTACTAGGTGTTCCACAGGTGATGTTGTGCAAGAGAGAGAGAGTCAGAACAAGGAGGGGAGGTCAGGTTAGGGTGCCCAAAAGAAGCGGCTCTCAAAGTGAGATCCCTGATGGAGGGCTTAACTCCACAACTAAGCCTTCTATTAAAGGTCACAGGAAACCAGAAATGAACAGATTTCTCTTCCCAGCTGAGGACATTGGCCAATCGCCCACAACTGATCACGTGACAAAGTTCCCGAGGAAAACAATCTCTGATCTGCAGGGCTCGCCTTATCAGATCAAGAGAACTGGAGATGCCTGAGTTGGGTTTCAGGGATGGAAAGATGGAATCTACCCCATTCTAACACAGCCAGTATACCGTGGCATGTGTCCACCCTACACAGGCCTCAGGTTCCCTATGGAAAAACAGAGAGTTGTACTACATGGTCTCTCAAGTCCAGGTTTAACGTTCTAGAATTTCCCCTTTTTACTTAGGCAACTAAGGACCTCAATCCTAAATATGCTAAATTAAAGTAACTGTTTAGACTTAAGCTTTGTACTTTTTAATGCCTACTCCCCCTCCCCATCACTACTTAACTCTTACAGTGCCAGACACATGATGAGATGATAAATTATGGATGGGTACGAATGAATGCTACATGAGGGTTGAGTAAACATTTTGACTTTGCTAGACTTATATATGTGAATTTTAAGAAAAGTTGCCCTAGATCTTTCATGGCAGTAGGAAGTTAGAGATGAGTGGAAAAGGCATGGACTCGAAAATCAGACTAACTGGGTTCAATTCCTGTGATTAGTGATAATGATCCTGGGAAGTGATGCTGTGTCTCTGAACCTAAGTTTCCTCCTGTGAAACTGGGGATAATAACCCCACTCCTGCTCTGCTATGACAAACTGATGCTGCTTATGGCAGGTACGAGGGGGTCTGGAGGGGCAGTGGGATGCTGAGCAAGGGTGGGGGGTGTCGTGAAAGGATGAGACTAGAACTCACCCGCAGGACAAACTGGGCGGCCACTGGCTTGTGGTCACTGACTGTGTACTCCATGTGGCTGCGGTAGCTATGCTGGGTCACCTGGAGCCGGTGGCTCTCCCGTCCTGAGGGGCTGGGACCCCCACCTGGAGCCTTGACTTTCCACAGGATACGGTCTGTCCAGGCCGGCTTCCGCTTCTTGGCACTGCAGTGGGCAGGAGCAGCCCTGGTGTTAGGGGTTGGGGTTCAAGGCCTAGCCCCTAATCCTGTCTCCTGGCCCTCTTCCCTGTGCCCCTTATCCAGAATGTCTCAACCCACATCCCCACCTCATTCCAGTGCTGAGCTCACCTGGTATCATATTTGTTAGTACCCACATCAAACTTGAAGGTGGGCGCAAAGTTGAGGGGCCCCTCCTGGAAGCCCTTTAGGATGGGCCAGGTGGTCTTGGCCATGTTGAGCTGTGAGGGTCCAGAAGGGCAGTATTGGACAGTAGCCTGGGCAAGGCAGGTGAGGGTAGGGACCAAGCCTATGGTACAGGTGTGTCCTGGGGTATGCTCTGTGCACTTCAGGGTTTGGGGTGTGGGCTGGGATTCCACACCTGGTCCTTCTCCCAGAGCTGCTGGAGCTGGTTGCTGTCGATGGCAAACTTGACGAAGTGCAGGTCATAGCTCTCAATACGGAAATTCAGGTCCCCAAACCAGAACACGAGACTGTTCAGGGATGAGGGTCAACAGGGTCCCTGAGATGGAAGAGCCCACCTCCACCCCATCCAACGCAAAAGCACCGTCTACCCCTAGAGATGACGCAGCGGGTGGGCGGGACAGCCTCCCGCCCGCAGACGAGCGAATCTACGGGAAAGTTAGGTTGGGACTCTCAGCAAGGCCCCGCCCCTCGGCAAAGCCCCACCCTGTAGGCTCGGCCACCTCCCCACTACTCCCCGCCCCACTGCAAACACATGGGCATTCGGATTCCTAGATACAGTGTGCTAGACATAGCTGGCGTGCTCACGCCGCCCATCCCGCCGCAGGCCCCGCCTCTTCTCCCACTAGACCCATCCCCGCCCAGTTCAGGTTCCCGCGGCAAGTTTGGGGGACTCGGAGACCATGCCTTCCTTCACTAGCCCCGCCCAGTCACCACTTGGCTCCGCCCCTGCCCATACTCGTGATCCAGGATGCCGTGAGCCCCTGGCCCTTGGAACTGCTGGAGACTGAGGATGGTCTGGAAGTTGTCCTTGCGCTGCTCCGCCTTGTCCATGTGCGCCGGCAGGTGGCAGTTCAGGAAGCAGAGCATGTGCCCGAAGGCCGCCAGTCGCACGCTCACTCCACCTTTGTTGCCCTTGAGAGGAGAGATTGGGCAGGTCACCCGCAGGGCCCCAGCCGGGAGGTGAGAAACTGGGCGGGGCGTAGAGAGGGGCGGGAACAGCCGAAGGGGCCCGGAGGAGGGTGTTTTCTAGTGAAAGGTGCGGAACACCTGGATTGGGGCGAGGGGAAGGAAGAGGGTAGGCTCTAGAAAATGGGGTGGGATGTTGGGTAGGGTGGGGGAGCTGCAAGCTTCACAGTATAGGGTGGAGCGTGGGGAGGGGACCTTGCCAGGGCTTGGCAAACCGGGCGTCTAACCCTTAGGGTCCTGCCCTTTCCCTGAACGCCCCGCGCTCACCCAGTAGCCACCCAGGCCAGTGCGTGTGCAGTCCGTCTGCACGTCCCTCAGGAAGGGCAGGTGGTAGTACTTGGCGAACAGCAGCAGGATGACGCCCTGCATCCGCACGGTACTCACCTGTGGCGGGAGGCCAAGCGGCTGAGGGACAGGGCACAACTCCGCAGCTCCCGCCCTCGCCTTTCCTTGTCCTCAACGTCTGCCTCGCCACCCTCCCATTTCATAGCCCGGTGGGTCCCACAGTGGGTCAAGGCAGAGCTAGGGCAGGAACCCAGGGGGTCTCCGGCTGGTCAGAGACTGCGGCAGACGTTACCAGCACAAAGTTGAAGGGCGCCAGCGCGTCCATGAAGAGCTCGCTCCACTGGTCTGTGAAGAGCGCGTCCTTGAGCCGCTTGTTGATCATAGAGTTTACTTCCTGCAACCTGGGGGAGGAGGGGGGAGGCGGCCCTCGATTTGGAGGGCACGGTAGAGACCCCTCCCATGGGCGAGAGGCTGGGATGGGAGGCATAGAGGGGCTCAGGAGGGAGTCCACGCGCCCTGCCCCCTCACCCTATGGCGATCATGTCTGCCCCGTCAGAGTCATCGCTGCTGCAGCCCAGGTGGAGGAGGGATGTGACATCGTCCGGGGGCATGGCGCTGCCCACGTTCCACGTGACCACAGTGATCCTGGGGGTGGGGGTAGAGAAGGGGTCCTTTAGTACCTCTCCTTTATCCCCAACCTCCCTCCCACCGTGTGGAATTTCTGGGGAAATAAACTGAGACAGGGGTGGGCGTAAGCCCCGGAAGGACCGACTGTGTGTTCAATATTCCTCCTGCCAGACTTTTCCTAGGGAGCTTAATGGAGACAGAGGAGGGCAAGTCCCATAGGAAGGGATGCTGTCTTCTGAGGGTCCCAAGGGCTCTTCGTGGAGAGGTAACTGGGGCAGGGTAGGGCGAGCTCCCCTGGAAAAATGGCTAGTTTCAGAGCTGAAGACTCAACAGTCTCTTGGGAGAGGGCCCCCTCACCAGAAGCCGGGGTCATTCTTGCAGGTAGACTGAGCTGACCAAGAGGAGGGTGACGAGGTGGATGTAGAGGAGGTGGTGACTGGGGCTGGGGCTTCAGGAGGCTGAAGGCTGGGGCTCAGGCGCCCACCAGGCCCAGCACTCTGGGTGCCAGGCCTGAGATGGGTCATCTCAGAAGTTGAAGGAACACAGGGGGAGCGGTTGGGGGAGCGGCTGGGGGAGCGGCTTGGAGATCGTGGAGGCTTGGGTAGAGGTGGGGGCACAGTCTGGTTTGAGGGAACCCCTGGCCGGAAAGTGGGGGACAGAAGTCCAGGGGAACGGATGCCAGGTTCTGGAGTACCCTGGCTCACATCCAGGGGCAGGGTCTGGGGTGGCCGGGGCAGAACAGAATCTTCGGGGCTGCTGCGGGGGACCTCAGGACGGGCTCTGAAGGAGGGGGAGATCCTAGGGTCTGGGGAAGTTTGGGTCAAGGATGGGGAGCCCATAGGACCAGATGCCTGAGCCAGAGGCTGGAGATGGCCTTCAGAAGGAGGGGGGCGCCTAGGGGTTAGGGCATCCCTCTGTTTAGCTGGTGTATATCCCACGGAAGTTGGGGCTGCTGTCATGGGAAGTGGGGCCAGGGTCTGATCTTGAGAGGGTGACAGAACAGGACTGGGTGCTGGGGAAGTGCTGGAGGGGGGCTGTGGAGGTTGCTCCTCAGATGTCAGGGCCAGGCTCAGGCCTGAAGCAGCCAGTGCTGGCTTGGGTCCCACGGAGGCAGGTGGCACCTGCTTCTGGTCCCTGGATGATGGAGCCAGCCTGGGCCCCATGGTGGCTTGGGGAGGCCTCGGCCCAGCTGCAGCAGACATCACCAGTTGTCCCAGGGATGTGGGAGTCAGGACTGAGCCTGAGGTCACCGGAGGAAGCGTTGGCCCAGCCGAGGCCGATATCACCAACTGGCCGACGGATGTTGGAGACAGGCTGGAGCTGCTGTGGGCAGGAACTGTTTTCTGCCCTCCAGGGGTAGACAATGGAAACAGGATGGGTCGGGGAGATGCAAGAACCAGCCTTGGTGCCTCTGAGGAGGGTGGCATAGTTGTTCGTGGCCCCACAGGTGCCAGAACCAACCTTGGTTCCGAGGATACTGGGCCTGCATTCTCCTTCACAGGGAGGTGAAAACTTGAGTCCACCTTGTAGAGGACAAATCAAAGACTCAGGCTAACCCTGACCAGGGGGTACCCGACTCCTATATACCCCCCAGCAGAGTCCGCCTACCACGAAGACACACCTTTCCAAGGGAGTCCTTCCTAATTTTGCACCTCAATCCATTTTGTAGTGAGTTAACTTCTCTCTTGGCGGAAAGAGGACTCAGAACCCTATCCCCATCCTCAAATCTGACACCTCCTTTACAGATGGGGAAACTGAGACCCTGACTCAAATGAGGCAGAGTGTAAACCCAAACCCAGGGGTTCTCCTTGTCTTTACATCTGGCACCCACCCCCTCACCCTATTGTTAGGTAGCTGGAGCCAGCTTCTTTGGGCAACCCTCCCTTCAGTCTCTGGTGCTCCCCTGACCAAGGGCAAAATGACCTGGCACCTCAGATTGACCCACTGTAGATACCCTGGGTGCAGCCCCTTAAATATTGCTCCCTTCCTTTATAGTGTTCCAGAACCCACAGGTCCGGCCCCCAGTAAAGATCCCAAATTCTTGGGCACAGCCCTTCCTGTCCTCCTCACCCATTCCCAAAGCTTCATGCCGAAGTAAGAGCCTGGGGCTGAAACTGGCCATGTCCATGCGAAGCCCAGTTCAGTGTGACCCTAGGCAAGCACCTCTCTGTCCAGGGTCTCAGTTTCCCTGTCTGTAAAACAAGGGAAGCTTGGAAAGGGCCCCTGGACACAGCATATTCTGGGAAGTCTTGGTTTATCTCATAGCCTGCATTTACAAGCCCAACATTGACGAGGATTCTGTTCAAGTCCCTGTGGAATAGTCCGTCCTCAGCAAGTGTGATTCTGACATTCAGAGCAAGTCCAGGATGCTGTTGATCCTGGCATCACATCTCTCTCTGCCAAGGTTGTGCCCTTCTACCCCTTCTACCCTATCCCCCACCTGTGAGGACAAGCAGGGATCCCCTTTCTGCTCAGTAGTTGGAGTAGGGGGTGCAGGAACATCCTCTCCTTTCCCATCCGTTCCCAGTTTCTGATGTCCCCTGTCTCCAGAAAGCAGGATAAAGTGTCCTTTATAAGGGACGGCCAAAGAAGGTCTACACTGGCCCTCCAGTAGCCCCATCCTGCCTCCAGAAGCGAAGTTTTGTCTGCATCATGTGTCCTTCTCGCTTCAGAGAACCTTAAACTCTGCTTCCACCTCCCTCCCCAAACTCAGCTTTTGAAGCTGCATTTTGGAAATTCTCCTTGGTTCCAAGTGTCCCACTCTGCATCCCCCTCCCCACCACCACACTGCCTCCAGCACCAACAACTTAGACATCCCAGATGTCACAGTTTCAGTCTTCAGGAACAAGTCTCCTCATTTTGCATTGGTTCAGAGAGTACAAGCAACTTGCCCAAGGTCACACAGCAAAGCTGGAGCACAGCTGGGTCCCCTGACACCTTGTCCAGGGCTCTCTCAAGGGCTCATGGAGATGGCTTCTCCATCTCTCTCTGGATGTCCCGTCACTGTCCCCTCAACCCCCAGGATCCCCTCTTCACTCAGTTCCTGCTTGGTGGGCAGGAGAGAGTACCAGCCCCTCAGTGAGGGGCACCAGGGTGCCTGCAGTGTGTGTATGATGGGGGGGGGGAGCAGGAATAGGAATGGGGGGTTAGGTTCTAGGGGTCTTACCTTGGGGGATCCTCCAGTTTGGGAAACTCCATGAGGTCCAGGCAAGAGGCCCAGGCCTGCCTGGGTCCCTGGCCTCCTGCTGCCACTGCTGGTCTGGCCCTCCATGTCTGCAGCCCGGTAGCCCGGGCTCCCTCCGCTCAGGCTGTAGCTCCTCCGCTCCCGGGAACCAGTGATGTCATCAGCCGATTCAACCTGCTGAGAATTTAAAGGCATAGGCACCCGCTTCCCTACCTAGAGGTGGCCAGGGCAAGATGGCTAGCCCCAGGAACCCTTCAGGCTGACTGCTGGGGCTGGAACAGCCATGGGAGGGTGGGATAGTATGTCTGTTGGCCTGGCTCACATCCTGACTGGCAGCATAGAGAAAGCTGCCTACCCCACCCTCCCACCAATAAGGCTGGCTAGCCCATGCTCAAGGGAGGGGCGTTGTCACACCTGAGGGTAAGGTAGAGTCAGGTAGCTCAGAGGTCAGAATCCTCCCCAGGGCCTCAGAGACACCAGAGTCCCTGACCTGATCCTTGACCATCCTAACTCTCTGCCAATTCAGGGCTTGCCATGGCCCCCACCCTTGCCCCATTTACAGGCTTTGGTGCCCGCTCCCTCCCTTCTCATCTCAGAGACAGACACTCAGGCTCCAGCCACTGGAGTCCTTTCCCATCTCAACCTCAGCTCCGGCCTCTCCTCTTCTGCAGACTTGCTGCCTGCCCTCAGATGTCCCCATAGCCAGCCCATCTCAGGTCAGCTCCTCTCAGCTTGTCTCTCTCCAGGACGCACTGGCTGTCACTTGGGAGGGGCACTTGCTCAGAGTTACCTGGTGAGAGCTCCTGAGTCTCAGTGAAACAAAGGAGCTCCTCAGTGACCCGAGATCCACTTGGGGTATACCTGGGGATGAGAACTATGGTGAAGAAGGGCCCAGGGGTGGGGGAACAGAGAGGCAGGAGGGTCAAAAAACCACAGGCCTAGATGCTGCTTTGGCCCAGGACCCAGCGCAAGAGCCTGCTCTCCACGGAGTAGAGGGTGCTGGTGAATGAATGAACCAATGAGAATGGTGACAAAGTTTAGCTCTGGCCAGCAGTGGCTTGGGCCCTCTGCTTCTCTTCTTCCCCATTCTCACTTACCTGCTAAGCAGTCCCTGGGATCTCAGTTCCTCCAGAACTGCTGGATTGCTTAGAGAGGAGTAATCTCCTTCAGTTTAAGCAGGAATTTTGAGTTTTGTGCTCCCAGCTCTCTGTTGGTCGACTGTCACCCCTGCATCCTCAGTGGCCCCTGCGTGGAAGTATGTGGACAGACACCTCATTCTCCTCTTCTGGATGGGGTTCCCTTCTAGACCTCAGTTCTGGCCTCTCCTCTTCTGCGGACCTTGCTTCCTGCCCTCAGATATCCCCACAGCCAGGCCCATCTCAGGTCAGTTCCTCTCAACTTGTCTCTCTCCAGGATGCACTGGCTGTCACTTGGGAGGGGCACTTGCTCGAATTTACCTGGTGTGATGACTGGTGAGCTCAGTCATCCAGGGCAGGGACAGGAACATCAATGTCCTTTGGACACTGGTAAATGTCTTGCAAATGAGCATGCAGAGGACTTCTCTGCCCCAGCAGATTTCCCATCTTTTCTCCTCCTTGAGCTCAGATATTACAGGTGACTTTGTTTCTGGTTTGACTGTCTTTGGGTCTACTGTGTTTCTGACTCAGCATTTCTGTAGAATTTTCAGGGGCAGATGCCTAGTCCATGTTAGAGCTCTGGAGTAGAAGGGTTTTTGGATGGTGATCATGGAGGTGAGGACTGTGGTGACATGGGAGTTGTTATAGTGTGGAAATGACCAAGTATAAAATTGTGACAATGGAAGTGGAAGACTGTGATGGTGAAGATTTGACAGAGATCATGGTGCCAGCAAAGGTAAAAGTGCAAGTAATAGTTCAGATAAATGGAGATGATAGAGGTGATAGTGATGGCAGTGGGGGAGGTAACAGCAAAAACACCAACACCAGACAGATGTTGGTGATGGTTGAGGGGTAGAATGAAGGGGTGATTCTGATGAGTGTGATAGTAAAAGTGGAGGAACAACGGAGGTAGAAGTGGGGGTAGAGGTATTATGTTGATGGAAGAAGAGGTGGTGGATTTGGAGATGAAGGTAAAGGGTGAAGAGTAAGGAGGTGAGAGTGGACATGGCTGTGTTGCTCAGGCCTCCAGAAATGGAAGGAAAATTTGAATTTACCCACTTAGCACTCTTACTTCTATTTTACAGATGAGAAAACTGAGGCCCTCAAGAGAACCTGACATTTGCTGAAATCCTGGAAGGGCAGATCCAAGTCCCTAGCACTATTCCTAGGGCTCAGTCATCCAGGGCTGGGACAGGAGCATCCATGCCTTTTGGACACTGGTAAATGTCATGCAAATGAGCTCCTCTGCCCCAGCAGATTTCCCATCTATTCTCCCTGAGCTCAGATGTTGTAGGCGACTTTATTTCTCGCCCTGCCACTGATTTACTTGGGGAAGTCACTGGGATTCTTGATTTGTGTAAGGGAGATTAAAAAAAAAATAGTAGATACTGCCTAAGGTTGCTCTGAGGATTCAGCAAGATAACACATGTGAGGTATTCAGCACAGAGCCTGACATGGGTAGGCCCTCAGTTGGGGCAGCTGCTTCAGAGTTATCATCAGCAATACCATCATCATAATTATCATCTACTCAACTTACCCATTTGATGGATACTGAAACTGAGGCCCAGTGAAGGGGAGTGGGAGGGAAAAAGGCTCTGAGACCTAGACTTGGCCTTGCCAGGGGAAGGGGGTGGGAGGGCGGACCCTGGCTGAGAAGGGAGTGGGTAAGAGCTATATTTGAGCTCCTGGTGTGATGACTAAGGAGGTTGATAACAGGCTCCTAGGCGCAGGGCGCAGGCAGGCCGGGGGCAGCTGCCAGGGAGAACCGCCCCCCTGGAGACGGCTGGCGGCTGTCTCCAGAGGCCCCTCCTGGCTCCCTGCCTTCCCTCACTCCAGGGGGTGAGGATGGGGGCGTAAAGAGACAGAGGATACAGCTTGTCTAGCCCCCTCTTGGAGACTTTTAGTGCTACCCTTCAGGCTGTTTGGGTCAGAGATAGGAGAGGAAGCTGGTATTGGCAGATCATCTCAGATACACTCCATAGTAAGCCTGTGAAGTGGAAACAAGATCCTCTTTGACAAATAGATCCCTGTTTGAAGAAACTGAGGCGCAGGTATTACATAGTGGCGGGCAGTAGGAGACAGAGCAGGGCATAATTCTCCCTCAGAGAGGCAACCAGTGAACCTTTTCTCTGAAGGGGAGTTTGTGTTGCCCAGTGAAAAGGAGAAATGCTCTGGGAAGCAGGGGCAGCATCAGCTGCAAAGGTATGGAATGCAGAAGATTCCAGCATGAAAGGATGCAAAATTTGGAAATGTGCCCTCATGGTCCTTTGACTCAGAATAAAGATACCAGGAGCAGGGAAGGGGAAGACTTTCTCCTTCCTCTTTTCTCCTCCTCCTCCTCTACCTGCCTCCTAGAGGCACCTGAGTGATGACAGTACAGAGTGTTTTGCCCTGGGGGCCTCCCTGGTGGCACAAGAGGTTAAGTCTCAGCACTGTGAAGCTATCCAGAGCCACTGCAGCATGAGTTCAATACCCAGCCAGGGAGCTTCCCACATGGCGCAGCACACCTCTCCTGTCTCACCTGCTGCTCCCCTTAGCAGTGAACTTCAGTCACTCTGCCTGTTCTGCTCCCCGCTCTGTCTCTGGTGAATCCTCTCACCCCTCCACCTCTGGCCTACACCCCAGCTTGTATGCATAAATAAATAAGTAAATCTTTAAAAAAAAAAAAAACCAAACAGAGGGGTTTGTCCTCCTTTCCTGATCCAGGCCCACCGAGAGGGAGGTCATGCTGTGGCTACTATCTGAGAAATGTCTGGAGATGTCAAAGGTGACACAGGTATTGTGGGATGGAAGAGGGAAGCATTAGGGAAGGCTTCCTGGAGGAGAAAATATATAGGACAAGAAGGAGCATCTCTCTGCCCAGGCTTCCCTTTGGGGCTCCTTGGTAACAAGTGCCAAGTGTTACATCATTCACACTGTGTTCTTACCTTGGGGGCAAGTTTCATCCTAGTCTCCCATTTTGCCCTCAGGAAATGGGCTCAAGGAGGAGGGATGACTTTCCCAAGGTCACACAGCTGGGGCTGGGCTCAGAGATCCCTCTTTCCTCTTCTCTGCTCCCCCTCCTCCCAGGCAGCCAGGCACCCGCTGTCAGCTGCTCTGAAGTGAGTGGCTATTTTTATTCTGGTGCGAGGGGATCTCAGGCAGCAGAGCCATGTAGGTTAGAAGGCTCTAGGACATCTGGCTTTGCAGGCAAGGAGACACTTACCACGGGAACTGGGCCTGCTAAGTTTGCCTGGGGGCCCTCATTTCTTGCAGGCCATCCTGTCCTAGTCTTCCATGTCTCCAGAAACTTCTGTATGGGAGTTCTGGACAGAGCATAGAGTCAGACTAAGCCCTTGTCATGGTCTTGATCCTAGATCCAACTTGAGCCCTATTTGGTGTTAACTGAGCCCTGGTCCCATGTCAAGACTCTGACCATGAGCCCTGACTCTGGTCACATACTAAGTCCTGATCCAAGTCTGACTAAGACAGATTCTAACATGAGACCTCAATTTTGGACCCAGGCCCTGTTCCTAGCCTAAGACTGAGTGAGTAACAGGAAGTGGGGGTAGAAGAAATCAACATAACCATCAACACAATCCTTAAGTACCAGCTCCTAAGTTACAAAACATAGGTAGTGCTTTGTAGGAGCTAGACGGCAGTCTCTAGGGCCAAAGATACGGAAATTGTAGAATCTCTGTCTCTTTCCTAATTCTAGCTAGCCAGTAAACAGACAGCCATCCTCGAGGATGAGCCCCTCCCAACTGAAAGAGGGCTGTATCAGTGCCATCTGGACAAGAACTCGGGGCAGCCATTCCTCTGCCCACCTGTGCCTATGCAGGTGCTTTCCTTTACCAACTCTGTCCCTCTGCAGGGCAGCGGCCTGCCTGTCTGCCCGTGACCTGCACCATGCAGGCCTCTCTTAGCGAACCTGCCCCTCAGCGGGGCAGCTCTTTCTGCCCGCTTGTGTCTGTACAAGTGTCCTTTACTTCCTTGTCCTAATAAACCTGTTCTTTAAGTACAACTGAGTCTCAGTCTCGTGGAGAAACTTGTCACGTGCCGCCAAAGGGAGCTCTGGTGAAACCTTTCCCAGAGTGAACCCGAGGACCCCGCTCTGCTCTCAAATCCATCGACTCTAAAATGACATCATACTAATCTTATTGTGCGTTATATCTCCTCCATCATTATCATCTAGATTTACCCTTGATTTTAGACTGACTGACAGACTCCAGGTCTAGTCATCTACTGAACCTTAAACCTGGTGACTGACTGAGCCCTGAGCCTAACTTTGGCCATAGACTAAGCCCAGAGCCTAAAATTGACTGAACCATGACCTTAAACAGCTCTGACCTTGGGTCACATCCTGACCCTAACTGTGCACCGAGTCTGGTCAAAGGCTGAGCCTTGAGCATAGTCAGAGACTGAACCTTGGTCCTGGTCACAGACTAAGGTCTAAGTTCAGTCATTGACTGAGCCCTGCTCCAGCCCCAGACACAGGTCTAACCCTGGCTTTAGGCTAAGGGCTGATCCTGGCCTTGTCTGTCTTATCCCATCAAAAATTAAATCCCAAATCCAGCTCCACCTGAGGAAGGCTGCTGTCCTAGATTACCAACTGTCACATAAGGGCATGGACTGTAGGCAGAGATCTGTTCTGGGAGATCCTGGGCCTACCGTGGCTGCTAAAGCCAGAATGTTCCGGTACTGTTATGGCTATGTCTCTACCATTGGTTTCACTGACTGGGTAGTGAAATCTCAGCAGCCCAGGCTGTGGCCCTTCTAGGCCACGGTGTCCAGGTTAATGCAATGAGAGTGCTTTGGTGGCTTCGGTCCAGTGAACAGCGTGGGCCTGTGGGGGCCTGAGGTTTGGCTCTGTTAGCAGAAAAACCACAGGCTCCATGAGGCCTCTGGTGCAGCCACTCTGAGGCCCTTGCTGGGATGTAGGGTGGGGTAGTGGGAACCCGTAGCTTATGTACCACTATTTTGGCAAACAAAGTTTACTTTTGTGTTTAGGTCATATATGTTTATTATAGAAAATACAGACCAAAAAATGCATAGAAGGAGAAAAAAATTGACGTATAATGTCATCTACATTAAGATGAGTGTTTTGATTTCTTGGGTTGTTTCCTCCTAGAATTTGTGTTTTTTGTCCAGGACTGTATGTATGCATATTCTATAAAACTGGTTGCCTACCTGTTGCTGCTACAATGTCCATTGTAGTCCATATCTTTCTTGACAGACTTTAGGAATGGGTCCCAGCTGGTTAGACCAGTGAGCAATTTCCATTTTCCTAGCCACATGGTTATATCATAGCTGAACTGTGGGATAGAAGAAGACTTCAGGGTTTTGTTTTTCTTAAAGATTTATTTATTTATGCATGCAAACTGGGGTGTAGGCCAGAAGTATGGAGGGGTGAGAGGATTCACCAGAGACAGAGTAGGGAGCAGAACAGGCAGATTGGCTGAAATACACTGCTGAGGGGAGCAGCGGGGTGGGCAGGAGAGGTCTGCTGCCCCATGAGGGAAGCTCCCTGGCCGGGGATTGAACTCATGCTGCAGTAGATGTGGATAACTTCAGAGTGCTGAGACTTAACCTGTTGTGCCACCAGGGAGGCCCGACTTCAGGGTTTTTGGGAAAGAAAGTTCTCTCTTAAGAGGTCACCAAAAAAAGATGACATCTTGATTAGATGTGAATGAGGAAGTCTGTGGCCCTGGTTACTGCCAGAAGCCACCTCAACACCATGCAGGCAACTGGCCTCATGATAAGCTGAGGCTGTGAAAAACAGAATGGAGAGAGACCAGGTTTTGGCGACTTTGTAAACCAGATCAAACCTTACCAGAACCCACCCTTGCCTGTAGACAATTTTGTTAGTTAAGTCAATAGATTCCCCTTATTGTTCAAGCCAGTTAAACTTGGGTTTCTGTGACTTGAACCGTAGAGTATAGCAACTCCCAACTAATATTACTATATTATGGCTTTTTAAAAATTTAATACCATAACAGTGAACACTATGCTACATCATTTTAAACAATTGCATGATTTTCTTTTTTTGTGTGTAGAAGAACTGGGGTGTAGGCCAGAGGTGTGGGGGGGTGGGGTAAGAGGATTCACCAGAGACAGAGTGGGGAGCAGAACAGGCGGATTTATTGAAATACAGTGCTGAGGGGAGCACTGAGCGAGACAGGAGAGGTCTGCTGCGCCATGTGGGTCAGCTCCTTGGCCAGAGATCAAACTCAGTTCAAAGCAGTGATAGCACTGAGATTTAAACTCTAGGTCACCAGGGAGGCCCCCAATTGCATGGTTTTCTATCCTATTAAGGTACCATCATTCCCCTTCTGTGATGTGCTTAGATCGCATCTCCAATTTTTCACCATGATAAGCAGTGTTTTGATAAACAATATTGACCCAAAAATTGATCCCCTCTCTATTGATTAATTTGAGTCAAACTGTCCTTCCAAAAGCTTGGAGGAATTCATACTTCCACAGCAGTAAGTAGTGTAGATGTAGCCTATCACAATAGTCTGGACAGAACCAATTGTATTTACAGTGTCCTCATTTATTTATAGATAATGACCATTAAATAACAACTCTAAGCCTATTATTAAATCTTTGCAATTAAGTCAGTGAATGGAGGTAGCAGGGCCAAGCAAAGGGCTGGGAACAGACCTGACATCGATGAAGCTGAGGGTTTAGGGCCCATGAAAATATCTTAATTCTAAATCCTTTAAAAATCAGAAGCAAGGAGCCTCCCGGTGGCCTAGGGGTTAAATCTTAATGCTGTCACTGCTGTGGCCTGAGTTTGATCCCCGGCCAGGGAGTTAACCCACATGTGGCACAGCAGACCTCTCCTGTTTCACCTGCTGCTCCCTTCAGCAGAGTATTTCAGTAAATCCGCCTGTTTTGCTCCCCATTTTGTCTCTGGTGAACGCTCTTACCCCCCACCCCTGCACCTCTGGCCTACATCCCAGTTCTTTTATTCAAAAATAAATCTTCACATGTCTAAAAAAATAAATAAATAAAATCAAAAGTAAAAAATAATGACTATATAATGATGAACCCAGCTTGGATTATAATAATCTTTAAATCAAAGTAGTTATAAAATCTAAATCTAAATCTAGTTATCTAAATCTAATAATTGCATTTATTTATTTTAAACTTGTTATTATATTTTTTATTGGAGGAAGGGGCCAGGCATTCCAAAAGGTCTAAGGTCCATAAAAGTCATCATACAGGGCCTCCCTGGTGCCACAAGGGGTTAAGTCTGAGTACTATGAATCTATCCACAGCCACTGCAGCCCGAGTTCAATCCCTGGCAAAGGAGATTCCCACATGGTGAAGCAGACCTCTCCCATCTCCACCCCTGCGTACCTCAGCAGTATATGTCAGTCAATCTGCCTGTTCTGCTCCCCACTCTGTCTCTGGTGAATCCTCTCATTCCCCCACACCTCTGGCCTACACCCCAGCTCTTGTATGCATAAATAAATAAATCTTAAAAAACAATCATCATGCAGTGTTGGTTTGATGCTGAGGTTTGGTGTCTGAGGTTGTAGTGTTGGTTTGAGGTTTGTCACTGGCAAAGGGCACTGCGGTCAATTTGTTGTGTCTGCCTTAGGCTTGAAGGGGAAGAAGACTCCTGATCTAGTCATCTTTGGTTTAGTGAGAAAAGCACAGAGACAACCGTGCTCCAAATCCCAGACTGTCAATTTAATCGTTTCACCTTTCTGAGTCTTTCTGTTTTTGACTTGCAAAATGGAATTTATGGGACCTTTACGAGGTAAGGAATGAAATAATTAAAGCTACCACTGTGTGGGTACTAAAGGGCTTCATGTGTATTAAACCTCGTAGTCTTTCAGCTCCTACTGAGAATGTAATATTCCTAGCCTCTAATATGTTTCCCATAGAGTTGAAACCCTGATCAGAGTTTCACCTGGAGAACTAAAAAACACAAACCAGTATTCCCACCCTTCACTGTCTGGTCCAGAAACCCCTTGTCCGTTTGCATCCCGCCGGCGCCCTCTGCCGGCGTGAGGGGGCACTGTCTGAAGCGTCCTCGCTCTTGGTCAGCAGAGGGAGCGTGCACACTTTGGGAACTAGGGAAGTAAAGGACTGGGGGCCAGAAAGGAGCCCGAACCCCGCCCGCAGCTAGTGGGAGGCCACCCAGCGGGCTCTTGGGCGGGACCGAGGCTGGGAGCGTGGTCTCCCGAGGGGCGGGGCCAGCCCGCGAGCCCAGACGTGGCGCAGCGGCCCGGCGATTCTCCTCCAGCCTGCGGGTCGTCTGCGGCGGGTTTCGATGATCCTCCAGCTGCCTCCGCGGCCTCTGTGGCTGTTTTTCGCGGCCCTCGCGGCCTCCTCCACTGCCTTCCGGCCTGACTGGAATCGTCTGCACGGCCTGGCCAGAGCCCGGGTAGAGGTGAGTATGTGGCTGGGGGGCCCCTCTCAGAGAGCACTGCCCCCCAACCCTTTGGCCCCTTAATTTTGGAACCACCACCCGCTCTGGCCCAATAACCCTGCCCCAATGTCCAAATCTCCCTCAGTGCCAGGACCATCGCTCCCGCTCCCCAGCTTTAGTACGCCCAGCCCACCATGGATGCCGGAGGCACCGGATTTTGCGGCCTGGAAATACAGTCGCCTTCCCAAGTCCTCATCAGGCCGGATAGAGAACTACCCTTTCCCCCCCCCCCCCCCCCC
>PVIJ01018048.1:0-27485 GCA_004024925.1 Scalopus aquaticus | reverse complement strand
TCCAGAAGATGTGGTACATATACACAATGGAATACTATTCAGCATGGAAAGAAGATAAACACATGCAATTTGCAGCGACATGGATGGAATTAGAGGGGATCATACTCAGTGAAATAAGCCAGAAAGAAAGAGAAAAATATCGAATGGTTTCACTTATAACAGGACTATAAGGAAATCAAATAGGAGAGAGACAATCAGCGGGGGCGGAGGGGGGGAGGCGGGGGGAGGGAAGGGAAAGGGCACAAAATGGATTAGAAAAGAACACAAGGGACCATGGAGATGGATCACGGGTGAATTGGTGGTGGGCTACCCAAGGGGAATACAGAATGTAAAAGACATAAATAACAATAAAATATATATATATATATTAAAAAAAAACATTTCTATGCAAGTTTTTTTGTAGTTGTATATATTTATTTCTCTTGATTTATACCCAGTATTTTGTGTAACTCTTCATTTAGAATTTTGAGGAACTCCTAAAACTTTTTCCAAAGTGGCTATATCATTTTTCATTTCCAGTAGCAGTAGATGAACATCCAATATTGCTAACTCCTCCCCAATGCTTGTTTGCAACTTTTTTTTCATAACCATAGTAGTAGATGTGAATTTATATATCATTATAATTTTGAATTTCATTTCCATAATTATTCATGGTACTGGATATCTTTTTATGTGCTTTTTGCTAATTCATGTTTTTTCCTTGGTGAAATAACAATTCATAATATCTGCCCATTTTGCCTTGTGTAGCTTTTGTTTATTATTGAGTTGTAGATGCTTTTGTATATTCTGGATAAAAGTCCTTTATTAGATGTGATTCACCAGTATTTTCTCCCATTATATGGACTATCTTTTCACCTTGTTGATGGTATTATTTTCATCACAATAGTTTTTAACTTTGATGAAATTCATTTTCTTTCTTTTTTTTTTTTTGCTGCTTGTGCTTTGGAGTGATATTTATGCAATTATTACCTAAGCTAAAGTCAGAAAGTTTTACTCCTGTTTTCTTCTAAAAGTTTTATAATTTTAATATTCACATTTAAGTCTATAGCTCATTTTTGTTTTAATCATATGATATAACCATTTTTAATACATTAAGAGGAAAAAGTTTAAAATCATTCTTTATGTGGATAAAAAAGAAAGGTTTTTATTTCCCCACTGGGTTGTTTTGATATTCCATTGTGAAGGAGAAAGGCAAATACCACATGGTTTCACTTATATGTGGAATACAGGAAAACAAAACAAAAGATCAGACAAAATCAAACCAATAATCTTGACATCTGACTGCAAAATTGAGGCAACCAGAGGCCTAGGGTGGTGGTGTGGGTATGAAGGAGGGAGGATTATTGGGACTTTGGTGGTAGGCATAGTGTGAAAACATACATTTGTAGAGGTATGAGCATGAAACCCTAAAACAAATACAATAATGTAAACCAAATATATTGCCAAAACATAAACTCTTTGGGAAAAAATAAACTAACCTTATGGTAAGTTGGTATTTTCAAGATCATTTTAGCTATTCTAGTCCCTTGTATTTACATAGATTTTGGTAGTGATTGCACTGAAGCTATTTATCAGTTTGAGAGAGTATTGCCATCTTAACATTGTTAAGTTTTCTGGTCCATGAACATGGGATGTCTTCACATTTTTTTAGGTGTTTATTTGATTTTCTTTCAAAGGTGTGTTTTAGTATATAAGTCTTTCAATTATTTAGTTAAGTTTATTTGCTGATATTTATTTGTTATGTTTTTGAAAAAAAATTCATTTCATTTATAGGTTGTTCATTACTAGTATGTTTAAATACAACTGAATTTGTGGCCTCCCTGGTAAATGCTGCACTGTGGAGCTGTCGACAGCGGCGACGCGAGTTCAATGCCCAGCCAGGGAGATTCCCACATGGCGCGGCAGACCTCTGCCTCACCCGCTGCTTCCCTCAGCAGTGTATTTCCATTGATCTGCCTGTTCTGCTCCCCACTGTCTCTGGTGAATCCTCTCCCCACCCCACGCCTCTGGCCTGTACCCCAGCTTGTATGCATGAATAAATAAATCTTTAAAAAATCAAATTAAATACAACTGAATTTGGGTATTGATTTTGTACTCTGAAACATTTCCCAACTCATTTATTAGTTCTAGTGGTTTTGTATTTGTGACTTGATTAAAACTTTCTACATTAGAATTTTCAGAATATGTCACCTTTCACTAAAGATAATTTTGCTTCTTCCTTTCCAAGCTGGATGTCCACCATTTCTTTTTCTTGCCCAGCTGGCATAGACAGAACACAGTGCCATGTTAAATTGAACTGTTAAGAGCAGACATCACTATCATCTTCCTGATCTTAGGGAACAGCATGCAGGTTTTCACTCTTAAATATGATGTTACTTGTGGATTTTAATATATGTCCCTATCAGGATAAGGATTTTCTTTTTATTTTGTTTATTGTTTTGTTTTTCATAAATTATGACAGTATGTGGAAACACTGTAAGCCATATCTGCTCCCTCATCCATGTTTGTTATTGTTGCTGCTAGTTGTCTCTTGATTTTTATTTTTCCTTTTTCTTTTAGTTTGGTGCTTATTTATTTCTTCTGTATCTTTTTTTCTGGATTAAATCTCTCATTTCTGTATTTCCTATAGTTTGAGGTCACTGAAGACTCTGCTTAATTATGTAAGTGGTACCTAATGATTGGTCAGGAATTTCTTTAAATGTTTTGACCCAGTATATCTCATACATGTTTTTAAAGCAGCTCTTTGTGTATGTGTGTTATTTCTTCACCACTCCAGCACAGGCAATGTTTTGCCTTTACCTTCAATTACAAGGTCTGAAGGTCAGCCAGGGGTGAAATATTAGGTTCTTCTCAGGCCTTTTCTGAGTATGTGCATGGTCCTGCCGTTGTGCTTAGCCTTCTAGATGCAGGGATATATCAGAGCTTTTCGAATCCTCCATGGAAATCTTATTCCCAGATCTTCCTTTTAAATGTTTGGATGGGCTCTTGTTTGCCCTGGCTAATATCATGGCCTTAGGGAGCTCCAATGTTAAACAATTGCAGCTAGTTCTTTTCAAAAACACCCTGGGAATAGGTCTTTTCCCTTAAAGCATGCTCTGAGCCAGATCAAATAACAAGAACACACAGTGAGTGGTGCTTTTAAAGGGAGCTGCCAGACCGGGCAAATTGTGACAATGTTCTAGAGATTGTGCTTTTCCCTACCTTGTAACTAAGACTACTGATTTTCATCAGTAGAGGAATATGTGAATAGACCAAGTTTAAAATGTATAAGCCCTGTTGTTTCCACTGTTTAGTGGTTTTTCTTGAATAAATTCCCTTCATATTGTTATAAGACTTTGGTTAATATCCTGAGTTCTGAAAATGTTGATTTCCATAATGCTGTCAGTAGTTTCAAATCTTTAATGGAGCAGTAGATTTAGAGTGGTCCTCATTCTATCATTCTGCAAGTCATATCTCTCAACTGGATTTTTAAACCAAGGTATTATACTTTGTATATTTTCCATCTTGTTAGATTCATGTCATTATTCCAGACTATTGAATTATTTTTACATGTTGATTGCATATCATAGTAACTCATTCAGTCATATCATGAATGTCCTTAAACTAATCATTAATTAAATTCTTTGATCTAAATTAAGAAAGTATATAAGGAAGAACTTACAGAAGCCTACTAGGGACCTTCTGGTGAAGAACTTTCAGATTTCAATTATCCATGAACTTTTCAAATTTGGCCCTTATTGCACTATCCTCAGACCTACTGCACAAGGAAAAAATACTTAAACATATATTCTATATAATTTCATCTGGACAATATGTCATTGATACAGGAGCACCTCAATTTACAACCTCATACCTATATTGAAGGTGTATTTTTTACACATGTAAGTTATGCAAATGCAATTAAACAGTTCCTTGCTGCAGAGTTGTGCCTAAAGAATAGAGAATAGAATAGAATGAACAATTCTGCTTGCCGTTCCTCTCATTAAGCTTATGCCTTGGAATGATTGTGAGATGGTACATATGATTCTACTGTCCTTTCAGTTAGTCTAAGTTTCAACATACCTCTTATAATGCAAACATCTTGTCATGCTTACTTTTTAAGATCTGTATTTTTCATGCAATATGGTGCCTAAAAGCATCCAACTATTTCATCTGGTGCTCAGCGGAAGACACAGCAATCTGTTCCAACACGGAAGGAAAACAGGACTCGCTGATAGTTTGTAGCTCTCAAACATTGTACTTGCCTATTTATGCCTCATGAGCCAACTTTATAATCCATCTCTGCGTTCTCCACTCAGATGCATCTATGCCATATAGGAATCTTGGATCATGCCAGGAAAATCTTGCCTTGAACAGTGTCAACTGCGTACACTTTTTACTTGGTTTATTTTCCAGTCAAAAACCTTGTTGTTGGTGAAAAAATACAAGTCACATGAGAGAAACATAGCTGGAGTCCTGTCCCATGAAAATTTAATGTATCTGTCTTTCTCATGTGGTGCGCCTCTCTGGGGATGCAGAAGATATTGTTCTCCGATCAGTTTTACTAGAGATAACTAGTCTTTCCCATATTCTACATTAAGTTACAAATTCATTATAGTGGGCACTCAGTAAAGATTGGCTATAAACTAAGCACAAGCTGAAAAAAAGCTTGTCTTTCTATAGTACAGCATTGTTATTATTTTTTTTAAGATTTATTTATCTATACATACAAGCTGGGGTACAGGCCAGAGGTGTGGGGCGGTGAGAGGATTCACCAGAGACAGAGCGGGGTGCAGAACAGGCAGATCAGAAATACACTGCTGAGGGGAGCAGTGGGCGAGGCAGGAGAGGTCCGCCGCACCATGTGGGATTCTCCCTGGCTGGGCGTCGAACTCACATCGCGGGCTGCCAACAGCTCCACAGCGCAGCACCCAACCGCTGCGCCACCAGGGAGGCCCCCTATAGTACAGCATTATATGACAACTCAGGACAGAGTCTGGCTTGTGCAGTGATCTTGATGCTAAGATTTCAGTGATAATCATACTGCTCAATGTGACTCTCTAGTTCTTTTTTCAAAGCTGAAGGTAGGCAGATGTACAATTCCTAGAGTAAGCTACCAAGAGTTGCAGTCACAAGAATGTTACTTGTAAAAATAAGTTTGTTTGGTGAAATGATTCCTTTTTATCTTTTTACTTGATTATTTGAGAGGATTTCACATCTTTAATAAAACCAGAAAAGTGAAGTTTCTTTCTTTTTCTATTGAGCAGTGTTTTCATAGTGTCGTATTCAGACTGCCTAACTCATAATTACCTAGAGAACTGCTTAGCATGTAGAGTCACAGCCTTCTCACCCTTCCACGAGTTTCTGACATATCTCCAGATGATGACAGGCACTTCTAGATAATTCTGATATAAACTAGAGTTTGAAAACCACCGCTCTGGGCATTATGAGCATCTCAGAAAGTAAAACTGATTTGTTGAGTAAAACAGTGAGAAAGACTCCCTCCCCAACCTTGCTATTCTTTGCTTTGTTAACAATGAAAGTTTATTTCTCTACTTTAAAAAAAGTTTATATTTTTTCCACATCAAGTTTGGATCAGTTTCAGGCTCCTTATTAGTGACCAAACAATACTATTCCATCACCCTGCAGTGAGGCTTAGAGAGTTTGCCCAGTGGGAAGTGCTCCACCTTTGCATGAGAATTCTGACACCTGATCTCCTGGTTCTTAAGAATAGTTCCACCTGAACTTGGTTCAAGGGAGGATTGTGTGCTGGCTGCAGGGTCACTTATTGATTTCAAAATGTGTGGCTTGCTTTCCAAAAAAGGTTGGCTGCCACTGTGATTTTGAGTCACTTGATTTTAACATGAAGAGGAACTGGAGAGGGAATTGTTTTCAAAGATATTGTTCCACTAGCCCTTTTATCTCCCTCAGCTATTCAGATAATCAGTGCAACTCTATGACCATTGGAGGGAAATTTCATTGCACTTGAGACTTGTCCAAGTGTGAGGAGTTAACTCTCCCTTAGAAGGTTACCGATGGATCACCAAATGCCTCAGGTGAAACATGTTTATGGCTTTTAGGTAAGTTTTCCCAATTCTGTACACTGCTGTTCAACCTGCAAATGTCTTTTTGAAATGCAAAATGGATACATGTTACAGTATAGGCAATGAAGCGATTTTGCTATTAGAAATTTAGTCCATCTGTTTTACCAGTGTTCAGAGGGATAAAAATGCATCACATAATTTTGGGACTGAAAAGTATAATAGGAAATTAGTTTACCAGCTCTCTGAGGTGTCTCTGAAACATATTTATTGATAACCATGCACATACACTTGTTTACTTTTCTCCTCTCCCTATGTCTCAATCCCCTTTATCCTCAGCCCATTCTTTTCCATTTTCTTTCTGCATTTCCTGACTAAGGCTCGCCATTGGGAGTCAATAAAATCCAAAAACTTTACTTACAAAGTGACCTAATTTATTTTTCTATATAGAAAGCTACACTAAACCTTTAGGGATATTTTGAGATGCAGCAAAAGCTGTTAAGACAAATGAACCTTTGACATTGGTTCTCAACCTACCAGAGGCTCATTTTTTTTCACATTTAAAATAGGATTCAGGATTCCTGCATCATAACATAATCAAAGGTGCCACAATTCATGGAAGGCACTCATAAAAGGTGCCTGTAATTGTTTAATTATTGGAAGAATTCATTACGTGGCTTTCTACCTGCAAACAGTCTTTTTAAAACCAAGTGTAGAGTGAATGTTTTAAAATGTCCTCTTTTGTTGGTAATGATGGAACATGATATCAGAGGCACACTGTCATGTGTGACATTTATTATGCGTTCATTGAGTGAATTTTATTCAGATTAACACAAAAATGTTACTGGTAGCAAGATTCTGAATTATCAAGATAGAATTTTTGAAGTGAGTACTGTCACAATGTCTCATCAAAAATCACATAAATCACAGCATATTTATGTGCTAACTATATTTCCTGGAAGTAGACTAAAACATGTCTTAGATGCCAGATCAGGGCATGTGATCACCTTAGTTCCTGGGAAATGTGTAATTGGCAGAATAATTTGCCTACGGCTCTCTTTCCTGCCATGGCAATCTCCAAGGCCCAGTGACAGAAAAATTGTGTAAAACATAGTGAGCTGGGGGTTAGTTTCATGAAAGGGCTCTGACACCAGTCCACTTTGAACATACCTTTAGTTTCTCATTCTAATAACTGACATCTAAATGTCTCTAAAGAAGCTTTCTTCACTGGTGTTTAACAGAGGAGTTGTTGGGAAGGCAAAAACATTTTTGATTAATGAAGATAGTTGGTTAATTATAATTAAATGTCTTGTACATAAAAAGAAACATTCAAAGTTCTGCTATGTCATCTGACAACCATATTGCTGATTTAAAGAAAATTAGATTTATAGCTATATCAGATATACCACCACTTACCTCCCCTTTCTTTCTCTCTCTTTCTTTCTTTATATCATTGACTACCAGACAATAAATGGAGAGGGCAAATATATCAGCTGGACTCTGAAGCTCCTACGAGAAGCAGTTAATATCTATCTGGAAATATGGGCAAATAAAAACTCCATATATCATAGACCTTTGGGACAAAAGCAGAAGCTGGAAATATGTTTTGAAGGTTTTGTATTTAATAAAATATGAAGACTGCCTGTAAAAATAAAACTCTTAAATTAGTAGAGGTTTTTCATATTTTTTTTTATTTTATAGTACTTTGCATTTATATAGAAAATATTACCAGTTAGGCAAGGATGAGACCATATATCATTAGGGTATTTTGAGGTCAAATAAAATAACTATGTGAATCACAAGAATTTTATATTGTTATTAAATCCCAGATACCTGTAACTGATTCTAGATACTCTGCTTAATAAAGAACAATATGAATAAATAAATGCAGATTTAGTTGTGAGCTAAACATACTCGTGTTATGAAAATAACAATGACAGTGAAATTAGTTAACGAAATGAATGCCATAAACATATAATGAATATTTTATTATATTTTCTTGAAGAAAAGTTAGGATGGCAACAGAGCAGATATTACACTGGTTTTTATCCATTAGTTTGCAGGAGGAAAAAGGCCATTGCTTTTAGTTGACCTTATATAGATTTAATTCCTCACATAAAAGTTCAAAACCTTTCCTCCCTTCTTTCCTCCTCCCCCAAGAAGTGTGTGTGTGTGTGTGTGTGTGTGTGTGTGTGTGTGTGTATAGCAGTCTTGTTTTTTCAACACAGATTTCTTTGAAAGGAAAAAAAATCCCTAATGACCACAAAGGATGATAGAGAATAGCTTGTCTTTTTTCTATGGGGGAAAATAATCTAATTGCACAATAATTTTGAAGTTGACCCTAAAGGTGAATTTGTCCTGGATAAGAGAGAAAATTTCAACAGCTAGTACAGAAAAGAATTATAAAAAAGAAAAAGAAGGAATCTAGGAATTTTTAATGGGCTCATATATTTCTCATAAATGCTTTTGATTTATGGTATACGGTAAGACTACATCAACCATCTATCTAGGATTCATATAAAAATAATTCCTGGATCTACCCAGAAATTCTGAAGCATCATATCTATACTTTCATATCACATAGTTTGATATATGGCTAGGACTTCAAAAGGTAGTTATATCTTAAAACAATAAATTGTGTTTGACCAAGGGAGATGAAAATCATATTTCCCGTTCAATTGAAATGATTGTGCTTTCTGTTCTGTATCTCCATTACGAAAAACATGAACCTGGAACTATCTTTGGAAAAAACAAAAACATAACAAAACATAAAGCACAACTACTTGCAATCCCTGAGACTGACAAATCACCAGTAGATATAATTACAGTACTATCTACAAGCCAGCTATCTGCTCACTTAAACTGGATGATTATTGTAGGGATTGTTACTTCTTGTTTCTTCATATTTCCTCGTGATTGATTAGTGTCTCTTTTAAGTTTCTAGAGCTATAATAGAAGGGGTCCATATGCAGCTCGAATTCATTTATTTGTTTAGAAACTATCATTCACTACTGATAAATGAAAAGCACTGTGCTAACTGGATAAAGGGAAAACAAGAAAAAGAAAAGTAAGGGAGGAACAGATGGGGGAAGGCGGGATAAGTGAAAACTGGAAGAAAGAGTAGCACAGAGAGGGCCTCCCTAGTGGTGCAGCAGTTGAGCGCTGCGCTGTGGAGCTGTCGGCAGTGCGCGATGAGAGTTCGACACCCAGCCAGGGAGAATCCCACATGGTGCGGCAGACCTCTCCTGCCTCGCCCGCTGCTCCCCTCAGCAGTGTATTTCTGATCTGCCTGTTCTGCTCCCCACTCTGTCTCTGGTGAACCCTCTCGCTGCCCCATGCCTCTGGCCTGTACCCCAGCTTGTATGTATAAATAAATAAATCTTGGAAAAAAAGAGTAGCACAGAGAAAAGATAAAAATAAAGGCCAGAACCCTGCCCTCAAGGAATTTGAAGGCTAAAGGGGAGTGACAAATAGCAATAAAAAATGTAATACCTGCAAATTGGCAAATATCATACATTCTAAAAGTGAGATAGATCATGGTATGAAAGCAGTAATAGGGAAATTAGAAAAGACTTCCTTAGTGAGAATCAAGCAAAGACATAGTCTATTCTGTATACCAGTCTGAATTTCTATCCTTGCAAACTGTGAGGACCAGGAAAAAGCCATAATGATCACCTTTCCCATCTATTCTGAAACTTCCTGCAGAGCCAGAGTCAAGGTTAAATTGCCTGACAGCCTTTCCTATGTGTCACTCCTAGTCTTTCCCCAGTCTAGAAAAACACCTCTCCAAAGGAGTTTACTTCTGATGCAAAAATGCACCCATCCTTGCAAAATGACATGAGCATGGAGAAGAAAAAAAAATTAACAAAGAAGCATTTTACAACCACTTTATCCCTTCCATCAAGTTAATAACTGTTGGGCCTCCCTGGTGGTGCAATGGGTTGAGCGCAGCGTTGTAGAGCTGTCTAGTGGCTGCAGTGCTAGTTTGATGCCCGGCCGGGGAGATTCCCACATGGCGCCGCAGACCTCTCCTGCCTCGCCCACTGCTCCCCTCAGCAGTGTATTTCTGTCTATCTGCCTGTTCTGCTCCCCACTCTTCTCTGGTGAACCCTCTCACCCTCTCACCCACACACCTCTGGCCTGCACCCCAGTATTGTGTGCAAAAAAGAAAAAAACTGTTGACATCTGAAATAAACATTTTTTCAAAAGTTTTGAAATTATTGTTCTCTCTCTTCCCCACCTTTTTCCCTTTCTCCCGCCCTCTGTACCTTACTAAGAAACACTTTCACTAAAATCAATATGTACTTTCCTTGATAGCACTGGTCAACAGTGAGATCGTTACTGACTTAAAAAGACCCTAATCTGTAGTATCTTGGTGTGCTGAACATGAATATAACCCTGAAAATTTTTTATTAGCTCTCGTTTTGAAGATATTTCATATAATTCATTTTATATGTTTCACTGTGTTAATTTATTCAGTAGGACTGCAACAACATCCTAAATCAGCCTAGAATGATGTCATATTGCACCACATTGCATAATACCATCATGCACACATCATCCAGAGTTGATGGCATCATTTTCTGATGCAATGCAATACTACTGCCAGGCGGCTGCTGATGTAAGCTGACGTCAGCAGTGCACTATAGAAAGGGTGAGCATTGAAATATTTCAGACTTCATGCAAGACAGTTGAAGCTACTGTTCCATAGAACTGTTTTCATTTTATCCATTTAGGCACAATACAGAACAGTAATGCCTCAAAAGTGCGTTAATAGCATGGACAATTTCTGCTCTATTTGTGGGGAGGTGACATTTGCCAACCAGAAGAAAAGTATCACTTTTCAAGTGAAGAAGGCTTATCATCTTTACTTTGGATGCAAGGTTGGTGACCAAGACAAGCCTTGGGTCCCGCATATATGCTGTGTTACATGTACAAGACAGCTTTCACAGTGGTTCAATGGCAAAAGACCATCAATGCCATTTGCAGTCCCCATGTTGTGGAGAGAGCCAAGCAACCACATAAAAGACTGTTACTACTGCTTCTTCCTCCTCTTTCTGGTGGAATAATGAAGTCGAGAATAGTCTACCCAAAATGAGGGACTTCCTATTCCAGAACCTCCAGCAGAATATTCTCTTGATTCATCTGATGAGGACAAGGGTGAGCCGACCTGTTCTTCTCCTGTTCCATCAGCATGCAGTGATCCAGATTTTCACTGTGGTGCATCATCAACCCCACACAGACTAACACAGGAAGAACTAAATGACCTGGTTTGTGATTTGGACTTATCCAAGAAAAGGCAGAGTTGCTAGGATCAAGACTCCAACGGTGGAATCTTCTAGAAGAAGATGTCACAATTTTTATAGCCAAAGCGCCACCAGCAGTTGGAGCCTTTCTTCAGAAAAGAATACTCTGGTATTCTGTTCCAATATTGAGAGCCTCATGTATGCCTTAGAAATCACTCATGACCCACAAGAATGGGGACTATTTCTAGACTCTTGGTAACTGAGTCTTAAGGCTGTGCTTTTGCACAATGGAAAACATCTTCCCTCTATTCTATTCCTGAGCAGCTGTACAAGAGACAAGCGAAGAAATCTAAGTAGTCTGTGACTTGATCTTTTCCAGGTATTAACCATAGGCCTATTACTATTGGCATGCATTTTGTGATATAAACATCAATTTATTGCAGATTACAAAAAAATAGAGCCAAAATTAGAATTTGACTGTCATATTCATGTTCAGCACATACAAATTGATGAGAAATGACTAATTTTATTTCGGTGACATGAGTTTTGTAAAAATTTGTTGACCAGTGTAGTCTAGGCCTACCATACCACTATCATATATTTATTTCACAAAACACCAATATATTTTTCAGCTCAATTATCTAGATGACTGAGGCATGTAAACATATTTCTCCTGTAACATTTAAGTATTTGCTTTGTTATGTCTAAAGACATTTGTTTTCCCTTTCCCCTGAGTGTGTATGTGATACAGTACCTGTTGGATTATTTTGGTCTGTTTGTAAATCTCTATTGTAAATCACTATTATTTTTAGAGCTTCTTTTGTATTGTTATTATATTCTTGAAAATCATTTCCAGATGCAGAAATACAGGTTGTATAGAGTAAGCTATAATCTTTTCAAGATGATTATTTTATGCTCTTTGGACTCTTGAAGACGTACATTTGAAAATAATACTGAAAATGGAATACACGGTCAATTTTTTAAATAACAGAATTTATAATTAAGGAATGCCTATGTTTCTGAAGTCATCTGTTTATGTAATTTTCCCATTAAAATCTAGTAGACATTCTTAGGTTAGTTTTATTCTATTCATTTTCGTACTATACCTATCAAGAGCATGACTAATTTTTTTAAAAATTTTTTTATTGTTATTATTATTTATGTATTTTACATTACTGGGTATTCCCCATAGGTTTCCCACCACCAATTCACCCATGAGCAAGAGCGTTACTCTTTAAAGCCCTTATTTGGTATGAATCAGATACTATTATTTATGTTCCACTTGTATTATCTCGCTTTGATTATTCAAATGTACATAACTGGGGTATTTCTTACACTTTTGTTAATGATTTGTGTTAAAATTTTCTGTGGCTTTACATTTGTATTTTATTTTCTTACACAAATTTTTAAGCAACTAAATGTTCTTCTTTCTTGCCTTTTTTCTGACCCAATTTTTAAAAATTATATAGAATTATCTGTCGTGTAGAAGTATATCGTTATCTGAAAATTGTCATTTCAATTATAGGTTGATTTATTATAACAAATATGAAAATAAAATGAGTATGAAAATATAGGTTAGGGAAACCTCAGGACCCCGTAGACCATGTGCGTGGTCGAGCTGCCCAGGCAAGTATCCCAGACACAGCGGGCCCAGGCTCCCAAGGAACAGACCAAAGAGCTGCACTGAAGCGGCAGGACCTGGCAAGCAGTAGAGCAGACTTGGCCAATGGGTACAGCTGAGGAAGACCTTGGCAGAAACAATGACAGGACCTGGTCCCCCCCGGCAATGACTCTAGGAGCAGAGACTAAGAGTTATACTGGTAGGAGAGACAAGTCTGATTTGATTATTTCTTGGAAAGTGGAGACCTGTGCAGAGACTCATATTACATTGAACAGTAGGTTGATAAGACACAGGAGCCTGGGAGTGTTGTGATCTGGAGCAGGAGTCCTAGTGGCAGGGCTGTTCCCTCAGTCTGGACCCTGGGGATGGGGAAGAAGTTCTATGGAGACATCCTCCGTTCAAAGAGGGGGGAATCTTTTTAAATTATTTTTTATTTTATTAGTATTATTAATATCTTTCCCATTATTGTGTACCCCCTGTAGGTTACCCACCACCAATTCACCTGTGAACCATCACCATAGTCCCTTGTTCTCTCCTCCCAGATGCCCAAAAGTAGATGATTGGATCAAGAAGTTGTGGTATATGCACACAATGGAATACTATTCAGCATTCAAGAAAGATAAACACATGCAATTCACAGCAACATGGATGGAGGTAGAAGGGATCATGCTCAGCGAAATAAGCCAGAAGAGGGGAAAATCTTATGGAGGAGCAGTGGTGCACCACACAGCTTGGGTCCTGTAAAGGTAATGAATAGAACAGACATTCTGATCTGTGCTTCCCCTTCTGACCCCTCAGGACTGGAGCTTATCTCCTGGAAACAAATGGACTGCACAGTTTCTCATGCCAAACACCAGAGCGGTGGGATAGCTGGGGTGCCACAAACATGAGGCAGTCCCACCCCAACTTATCCGAACCAACATCTGGACCTCTGCAAACCTCTTCCCCACCCTACTAACTCACCAAATACAAAATAGATCTGAGTCTATACAGAAGCCACCATGGAACACTATTCAGCTGTAAAAAGAGATGAACTCTTGCCATTTGAAACAACATGAATAGAACTGGGAGGGGATTATGCTAAGTGGAGTAAGTCAGAAGGAGAAAGTCCTATATGTGCTATATGATTTCCTCATATGTGGAGTATAGAGAAACAAAACAAAGAAACAGTCAAAACTAATTCAAAACAGGGCCTCGCTGGTGGCGCAACAGGTTAAGTTTCAGCACTATGAAGCTAACCAGAGCCACTGCAGCATGAGTTTGATCCCCAGCCAGGGAGATTCCCACATGTCACAGTGGACCTCTCCTGTCTCCCCCATTGTTCCCCTGAGCAGTGTATTTCAGTCAATCTGCCTGTTCTGCTCTCCACTCTGTGTCTGGTGAATCCTCTCACCCCCTACACCTCTGGCCTACACCCCGGCTTGTATGCACAGATAAATAAATCTTTAAAAAAAAAACTAATTCAAAACAAGCCCTGGAATTATGACTGCCTAATTGAGGCTAAGAGAGGAGGAGGATGGGGTGGAAGTAAAGGGGGTGGGAGCCCAATGGTCTGTTGTGGAGGGATATGGGTGCTTTGGTGGAAGGTTTGGTGAGGTGACATAGATCCAAAAATGTGTGAAACTATTCCCCTAAATTATATACAGAATTATAAACCAATGATAACTCAATAAAACATCAATAAATGAGTAAATAAACAAAATAGGGCCTCCCTGGTGGCTTAGCGGTTGAGCTGCGCTGTGGAGCTGTCAGCAGCAGCGACACAAGTTCGACGCCCAGCCGGGGAAATTCCCACATGGCTTGGCAGACCTCTCCTGCCTCACCCGCTGCTCCCCTCAGCAGTGTATTTCTGTCGATCTGCCTGTTCTGCTCCCCACTCTGTCTCTGGTGAACCCTCTGGCCGCCCCATGCCTCTGGCCTGTACCCCAGCTTGTATGCATAAATAAATAAATCTTTAAAAAAATAAATAAAATATGTAAGTATAGGTTTAAGTAAATGATGGAATGTTTACTCACTGGACTATCAGATGGCAATTAAAATAATTGCAAAAAAATAGTTGCAAAGGTTTTATTAAATAAACTGAATACTTATGCTATCATGATAAGTAGAAAAGGAAAATGATGCAATTTGATATGCAATATTATTAAGAACTTATAGAAAAAATAGTAGAAGTAAGTATGTGAAAGTATTTCTGGTGAGCAGGACAATGTAGGTCACCTTTTTCTGCTTTTCTCTATTTTCCCACATTAGAAAAGAAAGAAATTTTTAATGGAAACTAAATTTTTTTCACTGTCCTCTCTAAATATGTGCTTTATTGGTCAAAGTTTAGGAAATACACTTTTAAAATGCATATGGTAAATTCATTTACCATAAGATATTATGGTAGATAGCTTTTAAACAGGTTCCCAATGATTGCAGACTCTTGATATTTATGTTATTGTTTAATCAAACCGCTACCCTTGATAGTATGGAAGACCAAGTAACTTGCATCTAATAAAGAGGAAAAAGCAAAACAGAGGAGGTATCACTTCCAATCTTAGGTTAAAAAATGTAGGGCTTCTGGTTCACTCCAGCTCTTTCTCTCTCTGGCTTTCTCTTCCTCTCTCAGTCTGATGAAGTTAGCTTCCTTGTTCGAAGCTGCTCTTTGAGAGAACATACCTGGTACGTAACTGAGGATGGTCTCCCACTGACAGTCAAAGAGGAGCAAAGTCAATCAGTTAAGTATTCTGCAAGGAAGTGAACTCAACCCAGGTGAGCTTGACGGCAGATGCTTCCCCAGTGGGAGCTTCAGGTAAGACCCCAGTCAGTCACCATCAAGTGGAGACACCTGATTTCATCCTCACAAGAGACTAAAATGGAGCACCCGTAAAAGCACTGGACTTCTGGCCCACCAAAACAATATATGTTTGTAATATTAATCTATTAAAAGTTGGGGCAATTTGTTATGTATCAATAGGTAGCTAATGCAGACTCTTTGACACTTTTAAGCATTTCAGATTTTTGTCTCACCCAAATATTCTCCAAATGTAAATTGTGATTAAAGGGTTATAATAAAAATAGGGCATGGGAATTGGCAGCATTAAATAAATTAAAATGTATATATAAAGATAAAATCTGATCTAAGACAATGGTTGTTGTCTTTAATACTTGGGCATAACTTAAATCCCCCAAACAAGGTTGACCATATAGCTGACTGCGAGCATAAGAATTGCAATGGTTGAGAGAGAGAAAGTAATATGTAGAAGAGGAAGGGGGCATTCATGATTCATGTGTGTGGTCTTCAGAGAAGAAAATCTCTCTCTACTCTTACTCGTGCATACTGGGCACCAAAAATTTGCTCAAAGGTAAGTAATAACAGGATTGAAAAGGAATTCCCTAAGCCTTATCTTTTACAACTGCCTCTGTGGGTAAGGATAATGACCAGTTTCATCATGTGTTACATCTCAATATAGTATTATCACTGGGTAATTTGTATCCAATTTGTTAATGACCACTATAGTAGAATCTTACATAATAATAAAAATCAATAAATTCGAGCTTTTATGAGTCAATAGATATGATTTGCACAAATACTCAATTTTAGAAGTGATACAGAAAAAAAATCATAAAGGGTAATGGAATTTATATATAATTTTTAATATTCTATATTACAACGTATATAATACTTCACATTGTTTAGCAAGGTTAAGGATATAATAAATATTTGAGAAAACACATGGGAAAAATGCACACCAAATACTGTATATTGGCTTTTCCCTAAGGGTAAGAAATCTAATGTACTAAGGGAAGGAGACTTTGGGAGTTGCAATAGGAAAAAAATACCTTTATAATTGTGAGAACTGGCAGTCACCATTTGAACCAAGTAATCAAACTCAATATCATGCAAATAGCAAAACCTATGTTGTAAATATCCTAACATGATACAATATGATGCACACAGCAACACTTGTATTTTTTTAACAAAAATATTTAACCTGGTTCAAATCTAGCTTTTATATCTAACTTCGGATTTACACAAAATACAGGGGATAGAGGATCACATTAAACCATGCACCAGGGAATCAATCAGACCCAGAAAGAAAGTTTTCTCCATAACTGGCCTTATGTTTTCAAAATGTGATTGTTAATGAACTAGAAAAAGATAAGAGATTGCTCTAGATTTGAAGATGTAGAGAATGCATTAACCTTGATTGGATTCTGGTTTTAAAAAGCAGCTATGAAAGACATTTGTGGATATAGAGGGATACAGGTCAATCAGGTGTGGCAATGTTTTAGTAAAAAGTAATAGTTATGTGATTAAACACTGTATTATTTATTCAATTTCTCTCTGTGTGAGAATATTCATAATAAAAAACTGAAATAGGGTGGAATTTTTTATTCAGTAAGTATTACTGAGATAACTGGTTATCTATCCATTTAGAAATGAAAAAGTAGATTTTTACTCCACACCAAAAATTTTAGAAGAAATTATAGAAGGATATATTTATGCCCTTAGGGTAAAGAGAATTTCTCAAACTTCTTGGAAAAGGCAAACCACAAAGGAAAACAAGTACAAACTGACTATATTAAAATTAAAAGCTCTGGTACATCAAAAGACAGCTCTCTTACACTGAATTCCCCAGAAAGCAGAGCATGAGACCAAAGTTTATGTGTAAGTAGTTTAGCAGGATGTAAGATCTCAGCCGCAGGATTGAGACACAAAAAAGACAAAGCTGGAAAGATGGAGAACCAAAACAAGGATGTATTGTTAACTCTAAAAACCATCGGTTGCTTTGTCTCATGGGATCATCTAATGACAATATACAACATCTGCAAACGCTCTGGGAGGGAAAGTTACAGAACAGAATCTATTCACCAGCCTCCATACTGGTGGTCAATTTTTTTTGCCTCATGGAATATTTACTCTATCATACTCTCAGGTTGTATCTGCTTGGAACCTGAATTTTTTTTCCTTGTCTTATGGTTGCTACAGCAATAAAGGAGTGCTAAGATAGGAGGTGCAAATTATTTGATTTGTGCCTGGGGTAAAATGCTGTCAGATTGTAGGTGCATAAAACTAGTCAGATCTGGCACAACAATGGTCATCCACAGCAGTGACAAGAAAGGAGACAGATGAATCCAACTAAAAAAGTGCATAAGCTGTGTCTGATATAATCTACCCTTTACATCCAAACACAAACTATAGAAAAGTGGTTTCATGTAGTGATGGCAGTAGGGGAAATGAATTCAAGAAAGCGGGAAGGCATATAGGAATCTTTAATTGCATATGTAGTGTTTGATTTATTTAAAATCTTAAATGGGGGGCCTCCCCTGTGGCGCAGTGGTTGAGCGCTGCGCTGTGGAACTGCCGGCTGCGGTGACGCGAGTTCGACGCCCGGCCGGGGAGAATCCCACATGGTGCGGCAGACCTCTCCTGCCTCACCCGCTGCTCCCCTCAGCAGTGTACTTCTGATCTGCCTGTTCTGCTCCCCACTCTGTCTCTGGTGAACCCTCTCGCCGCCCCACGCCTCTGGCCTGTACCTCAGCTTGTATGTATAAAAAAAAAATCTTAAAATCTTAAATGGCAAAAAATTAAATTTGAGAAAACTGGTATATGATGAGTGTTGATTATATTACTTTAATACCATTCTCTATGACATTCAATATGAAATATGAAAACAGTCTATACTATTTGAAAAGGTAGATAACTTGTTATAAATTCGTTGCTTTTCACGAATCCAACATTCTTCTTATCTTTTGGTCTTATTAAAATATTCTCTTCTAACACTTGCTCAATCTTATTTTGGATAGTTATTGAGTTGATATTCCCTTATATAACTTAAGACCACTGGGCATTTAAAATTCTTGTGGTTTCTCACAACTGTCCACAGTGAAAATGTAAGTTTAAGGTGTCATCTGTTGTGACTGCCTTCTTTCCCTATCAGTTTTGCATGGTTCATCCCCATTTCTTTTATGTACCTGTTCCATACAGAGCCCTTACCTTACCATTGTATCTAAAAGAACATATTTACAATTTTCTATTTACTTACTCTACTCTTTACTCTTTACAGTACGTTAGAATATATATTTGCTTTTTTTCCTCACTCTTGTTAAAAGTTATTATCATTATTAGTAACATTAGTAATATTACTGTTGGTTTGTCATCATTAGAATGTAAGTTGTTTGATGCCAGATTGTTGTGCCTTGTATACCACTGTATGCCTTATATCTAGAAGATTGTCTGACATACTTTAAGTACTGAGTAAACGATCAATAAATGAACAAATGAAAAATGAGTGAATGACTCTTGGAAACCTTATATCTAGAAGATTGTCTGACATACTTTAAGTACTGAGCAAACTATCAATAAATGAACAAATGAAAAATGAGTGAATGACTCTTGGAAATCATTTTACACAGATATCTGATTTATTAAGTTCTTTCGCTATTTTTTCACATAAAAAAGTAGATACAGAAAGGCAAAATAACTTGAAATGCAAAAAAGTAGAACTGATGTCTATATATGAATATAAAAACATGTACTCACAGACATACAAATTCACATTTGTCTGTGCATGCATAGTGCATGTATGTCGTATATATTTATATAAATTATCACACACATCTATAAAATACCCAAATACACATAATTTTTTTCAATCACAAGAACATGAACTACCTTCTGTTCTGAAAAAGGGGGGGAGGAATAAAACCCTCAACAACAGATACTTACATTGCAACTGCTGTATTAATGAAATGTAAACTCTGACTATAAAAGAGGCAACTTTTCAAAGTTTGCCTCAGCAAAAGACATCTTATAAATAAAAATAGAATATATTTGAACAAATCGACTTTTTAGCAGTGTCCAAATTACTGATTAATATATTAATAATGGTTATTTTTAAAACTTGAGAAACATTTCTATACTTAAAAATAATTTAAATATTTAAAGCTCTTTATTCTATGTATTTTTGAATTATATAATTTTATAAATACCTGGAGTTCAAACATCTTGTTAAGATTTAAGCCAAGTAAAAACATTAAAAGAAATAAAATCCAAATATATCCCTTCGCATAAGTAACATCATGGTATACATGTCCATTTCAGACTTTAATACTGAACATCTGACATGTATGTTGTTACATTACAATATGTAGACTTTTGGGGTGACATGCTCCCATGTGTCTCGTGTTTCTGTGAACAAGTGCACTTACAGCTATTTTCTTCTAAAATATTTTTTAAGGAATATTTATAGAGCAAACAACCTTGAAAGATAATAATAATGTCTCTCTCCAGAGTAAAGGGAAGGTTTTTTTCAGTCTAGTGTAATAAATATAATATCTCTTTCCAGAACAAATCTCAAGGAGGTTTGCTTACAATTTATTTTAAAATATTCTAGTTCTTGAACTTGGGCTTCCTCGGGTAAGATACAAACCCACTGTTTGCACAGCACCCACCTGCACTGCGCTGTTGTTCTTGAAATACTTGGGGTCAAGAGGAACAGACACAAACTTGAAGCTCATGTTGCTTGCTGTGCTGTGGGTAATAAAGTCCTTCATCTCTGACCCAGGAGTCTAATGTCTTAGGTACATATCAACTGTGGTAGGAGCTAGTTTGTTAGTTGGCAAGTAGAATAAAATCTCAGATCCTTAACTGTTCTTGACAGCTTTTGATAATAGGGATAAAACACTGACAGAAACATGGATAGCTGAAAGAGAAAGGATGTGAAGGCCGTGCCAGTCGGATTTGTAATATAAAATGGCTGAGACCTGGTAGTTTATGCTAAGTGGTGGGGGAAAATAGTAAAATGTCCTCAATAGCCTACCTTTTCCTCAGTGTTTACAGGCTGAGCATGAATGGTAGTATTAACATAAGCAACTTAATAGTGTTTTTACTTATTTTTATTAAAATTTTATTGATTTGCCACTGATTTAATTAAATATATAATTTTGAGAGTACTAAAACAGTGCTTAAACCAGTGCCAAAGACAGTGCTATGGTGGGGGGCAGAGCACTGTCTTTGGTTCTTACTCATGTGCTCGATTGTAAGAACACTTAGGCTCCGGGTCCAACAATAATGGGGTTCATTTAACAAACATGAGATTGGAAAAAGGAAAGACTTTCTAACGCCATAAGTGTGTGGTTGTCTCACCCTTGTTAGTGTCCACAGTGTTCAGTTGTCCCAAACAAAGGCCGCTCCTGCAAAATGGCACCATCCTGTCAATGAGGGCCTGGAGCTGGTGGTACCCCAGCAAGCAGTGGAACAGGATCCAATTCACAGTGGCAGCTGGAGGTGCGCACAGTTGGGCCATTGAGGTGATACCACAGCAGCCCATAGCAACAGTCTGAAGGCCAGACCGGACAGCACTGGATGCTGGACTGGATAGCAACAGACGCGATACCACTAGGAGGCGGTGCCAGAAGATGAGAAGTAGTTGACACTTCTCAAAGGTGACAGAATGCAGTGTCCATCACCTGTCAACAGTGTGGGATGGCACTAACGAGTAGTGCCGGTCATCTCCAGTCTCCAGGATGTGGTGTTAGACACACACTTGCTCGTGTGGTCTGAACCAATAGCGAACAGTTCTTTAAGACACCACGCCCTGCGCCATGATGTTCCTTGTAGGCGATACCAAAGGCAGGGCCAGAGGCAGCTGCAGGGTCCAGGTCTCTGCAAAGGTCTGTAGAGCTCTATGGTTCAGTGGTTCTCTTCTTCAGATCTTTGGAAACTGGCTGCTGAATCTTTCCTCTTTCTTTAGAGTCTGGGAGCAGAATGTCTTCAAACTGGCTCTTGCTTTGTCTTATAGCTTCTTTCAGGGTCCCTTCCCTACAAGACTGATTGGAACATCTTCAATCCTAAGTGTCTGGTGCCCATTAATACCAATTAATTTACTTCCATTTTACAATCCGATAATGAACTCACTAACCTACCTCGAAACGAATTAGTCCATTTATGATCCAGGCACCAAACACAAATGGGAAAAGCCAGGTGCCTGCACAAACTCTGACCTGCCATGAGCTCAAGGCAGGTTCATGGGCCAGTGGGCTCCTAGAGTCACTGCTGGAGCCAACCCCAGTGGAGCTGGAGGCACAGTGCACCCAGGGTCCCTTCAGTGGGTGCAGGGTGTAACAGTGAAAGGGCGGGAGCCCACAGCAGCACTGGGACATGCAGCCCAGCTGCTGCAAGTTGACCTCTGCTGGGATCCTGCCACGTTGGCCAGACACTCCAGAGGCCTCCTGGTCATGACTCCAGGGAGCACTCGGGATTTGCTTCCGCTGCTGAAGCTTGCTCTGTCATGGAGCTACCTTGGTGCTGCAGCCTCAGTGGGACTACATGCCCTGGGGCAGCATGGTAGGGGAACCACCGCCTCCAACCACCACTGCCTGCCACTCATGGCAGACTAAGTTTCAGCAGGGCTCCTCACGCTGTGGGCAGTTGGTGATGGGTGATCAAATGCCTGCAGCTTCTGCCATGTTTTAGAGCATCCCTGGCTGACTGCCCCACAGGTAGCCCTTTGGCAGCAGGCAGGAAGACTCAACTGTTGCTGTCCAAGCAGATGTAGCTGGAGCCATAGGGGCTCCAACTCACATGGTGGGGGGGGGGGGGAGGCCCATAGGTGATAGACTGAGACAGCCTGCCTCAGCCCCAACAGAACCAGCATGCCCGATGGCCTCTGGCACCGAGGGACTCTGGTTAAAGTACAACTTCACACCATATCATCTGCACATGCACCGCTCATCCTACACCAGAACTCCAACGCCAAAATCTTGTCACCTTCAATTCCCTATCCTCACCGCCCTCCACCCATTCTTGCTCTCTGATAACCAGTATATTTTTCAGAGTCTAAGAATATTTTTGTTTTGTTTTGCCAGTTTATTTTCTTGGGTTATTTATATTCCACAAATGAGTGAAATGCACCCTATAGTTGTTTTTCACTTTCTGACTGATTTCACTTGGCATAATTAGCTCGATTCCTCTATTTTGCCCCAATAGGCACTATTTCATCCTTTTAAATAGCTGAGTTGTGTTCCATTGAGTATATATTTCTCAATTTCTTTATCATCTGTCAATGGATATTTAGGTTGATTCTACGCCTTGGTTATGTGAATAATGCTGCTATGAGCATGGGGGAGGACATAAATCTTTTCATATCAGTGCTTTAATATTCTTTGGGCAAATACCTAGAAGTGATATTGCTGGACCATATGGAATTTCCATTTTTAGTTCTTTAAGGACTCCCCATACCATTTTCCATAGAGGCTGCACCAATTTACATTCCACCAACAGAGGACAAGTGTTCCTTTTTTTCTCCACACCTCACATTTGTTGATTCTAGACTTTTGGATATAGACCATTCTCACAGGGGTGAGATGATATCTCATTGTGGCTTTAATTTTTATTTCTTTTACAATAAATGATGTTTTAATTGTTTGTACTAGTCTATGGGAGGGTGGAAGAAAGGATTTTATCATGACAATGGTGCAGCAACTCCCAGGTCCCAGCTGAAAGACAATGTAATTAAAGCAACTGAGTTGAGGTGCCCCCAAAGGGGGGATAGATGATGTCAAAAATGAAGAAAAGAGCTTTAGGTAAATTTTAAATATTAGAAATTTGTTGAATTAAAGCCAAACAGCTGCCAGACTTTTCAAAGCTGACAATGTCTCATTTATTTTCACAGAGTCACTCCCTCCAATTTCCCTGTTTTCCCTTCGCCTTTGACTCTACAAGATGATTAGGTATGGAACTTGTCCCCATGGAGGATCAAGAGCATGTTATATAAACTATAATTTTAGAAGGGGTAAGGATTGAAATTCTGATGACTGTTGGATACAAGCACATAAGTCACAATCATTCTTGGTCCTGTCAAGAGAAGGGGACACAGATTCAACTGATAATTTGGGGGCTGAATTCATAGAGCTAACATGACCTTGTGAGTGGGTCCTTTTTGTTCGAGACTCAATAGTTGTGATGCAGAGACCACCCCGTACTTGTGATTCCTATCAAAAGTGTACCTGATTTTTCCATGGCGATAGAAGATGTGCATCATAAATCACACTATTCTGTCCACTCCTGGCAGAATGGCTATGCTGAATATTTAAACTCTTCTCAAAGCTAAGTGTGTTTCCTCACAACTGTTGACAGTTTTCAGCCAAAAGAGTTTCCGTTTTAGTCTGATTAGTTGATTCTAGTCAAACCATCAGAGCACCTAAAATTAATATGTGTCATGTCTACAAGTTTCTGGACCATTTACAGTGTGACAGTGTTGTACTTTTTATCACAAAAGTGACTCAACAATGGACTGATGGACAATGAATGCTTCTTACCACCCACAGGTATTTGTTGTTATTTAGTTCAGAAATCACCTCAAAAAGGTTTCTCACTCTTTATTTCTTACCTCCTCCTGATCTATCTATCTATCTATCTATCTATCTATCTATCTATCTATCTATCATCTACCTATATTAATGAGGCAGTTTTGTTACCAAAATTAGTTTCCTCCACAAAAGTATCATATCCTCTGTTCAGTTTCCTGGAAAATATTCGGGACAAAAGTGGTGTGGTCATTATAATGCCCTATATTAAAAATTCAAGATATTTTCCTCACCATTCCTGATCATAATATGTCATTCTTTCCCTTGACTGAGCCCTAGGCTGCCTGGATGATATGCTCTGTAAGTGACATTCTGGACAAAAGGTGACCTAATAGATTCAAATGTAATTCTGGTTAAGTTTTACAAAAATGCCCTTGTTACTGTTGCATGTGACACTTCCATATGAAAGGTCTGTGTGTGAATAGGAGATGATTTTTTAAAATGGTGAAGTATGTGTGTTGGAGTAGACTACATTGATATCGTGAATATCCTGGGAGATATGGAAGAGGGAGGGACATTAATGAACTTTTGTCTTTCAGAACCACCTCTGGAGATTTTCTCATGAATAAAAACACCCAGATCTGGATCTCCCAAATTCTTGTTAGTAGCTTAAATTTATTTATTTTTTATTGTTGTTTTTATTTATGTCTTTACATTACTGTGTATTCCCCATAGGTTTCCCACAACCAATTCACCCATGAACCGTCCCCACAGTCCCTTGTGCTCCCCTCTCCCCTGTTCTGAGCCCCAATCTTACCCCCTCTCACTGATTGTCTCTCTTGTATTTGGTTCCCCTATATTGCTGTTATAAGTGAGATCATTCGATATTTTTCTTTTTCCTTTTGGCTTATTTCACTAAGCATGATCCCTTCTAGTTCCATCCATGTTGCTGCAAATTGAATGTGTTTATCTTTTTTTGAATGCTGAATAGTATTCCATTGTGTATATGTACCACATCTTCTTTATCCAGTCATCTATTTTTGGGCATCTGGGTTGTTTCCATACCTTTGCTATTGTAAATATTGTTTCAATAAACATACAGGTGCATGTATCCTTTTGGATTAGTGTTTTTGTGTCCTTTGGGTAGATTCCCAAAAGTGGTATTGCTGGGTCATATGGAAGCTCCACTTTTATCAGTTTGAGGAAACGCCATACGGCTTTCCATAATGGTTGGACCAGTTTGCATTCCCACCAGCAGTGTAGAAGAGTTCCTTTTTCTCCACATCCTCGACAGCATTTGTTGTTGCCTGTTTTTTTGATGTGTGCCATTCTCACTAGTGTGAGGTAGTATCTCATTGTGGTTTTGATTTAACTGACTACTAGGTCCTCCACCCTTACTAGCTAGCTCCACACATGAAGTAATCATTATTCGCTTAAACTCATGGAGAAGTCTATAGCACAGGTTTAACTGACTGCCTGCAGGCTGACCCTTAGAAAGAAAAGACTATATTCAATTATTACATTCAATCTATTATGTTAAGGTTTACCAGTTGTCTGGGAGGCTGCATTGGATGTGTTATAAATCTGTCCCTTCTGACTGATGAAGGCCCCACTGGTGGGACCTCAATTATTGTAAACAATGCTTGCTTTCTGTGGACATCATGTGTTCTCCATGAACTTCTTATATGAAAACCAGGTATTAACTCTGTGGAAAAGGTGATTTGCACCTTAATTAATTACAATTATAAGATGCCTTTAAGTATTAAGGAAGCTGCACTTTGGTAATCTCTCACTGGTAAAAGTTTTTATAGCAGACAGAATTGTCCTAGATTTCCTCTTTATGAACCAAGTTGCATTCTCTACAATCATATCCTATTGTAACTGTGTTAGCCTCTTGGGGCAAGTAAAAAGATCAATAAAAAATACTTAAGGATAAACTCACTTGGCCTTAGGTATGGACTAAGTGTATGATGTTTATGTCCCCTTCCTAAATGCATACCTTGAAGTTCTAACCCCCAGTGTTACAGTATTTGGAAATAGGCACCTTACAAAAATAATTAAAGTTAAATGAGGTCATAACAATGCTGTCCTTACATGAAAGGATTAGTATTCTTATGAGAAAAGACACCAGAGATCTCCTGTTCTTCCCCATCACTATTCGAGCACACACTTGAGGGAAAACTATGAGAGGATTCAGTGAGAAGGCAGTCTTCTGCTAGTCAGGACGAGAGCTCTCACCAGAAACTTAATCGGCTGGAACGTCAATGTTCTAGTCACCAGACTGTGAGAAAATAAATTTCTGCCATTAAGTCATCCAGTCTAGGGTATTTTCTTATAACACCCTAAGCAGACTAATACTCTGGTTTCTCTTCAGATCGTATAAATCTTTCGCTATTTTTAAGATCCTTTCTAAGGTAGACCCTAATGGGTTATGGTATTTGCTCAACTGGTAAATTCAGGGATTTGAGATTGGGGAAGGTAGATAGTTGAAGGCAATTTGAAGTTTGGTTTAATCCTTATACTTGGTGCCCTGATGATACTAATTAATATGATATAAGGCAAATTGATTCTATCACTGTTGGTCCAATTAGAGTACTTGATACAGTGGTACACACAACAGGGAAATTTGACAGATGCCAAAGTAGTATATAAGTGGGAGATAGGTATTGTAGGCAAATTACCATGGGTCTTTTGAATGCAGAGGTAATAACTCCCTTTTTGTTCAGGATTTTTTTTAAGGATGTTGGTAGGAAAAAAACAGCTTCAGAAGACAGATATGTCTCTCCTCACAGCAAAAAAACAGATCTGTTCACCATTCACAATAATACAGGTAATGTCCCCCTCCAGGACAAAGTTCCAGCAACCTATTTCCTACAACCTATTACAAAAGATTCTGATTCCTTAAGCTCCAGGTTCCTCAACTGCGATTCAGGTATACTGTGTGTGCAGCACCCAAGTAACCTTCTTTCCACCACCTCCTTAGTCAAGGGGACCCTACGTGAAGATGAATTCCATGATGCTTACTATGCCGTGAATAATAAAGTTATCTGAATCTGACACTGACACAGGAGCCTCATGGCTTTTTTCAACACTCATGAAACTGTGAGAAGCTAACCCATTAACTTTTTTTTATTATTATTATTTTTAATATATATTTTTATTGTTATTTATGTTTTTTACATTTTGCATTCCCCTTGGGTAGCCCACCACCAATTCACCCGTGATCCATCTCCATGGTCCCTTGTGTTCTTTTCTATTCCATTTTGTGCCCTTTCCCTTCCCTCCCTCCGGCTCCTTCCTCCCCCT